>JAPMUY010003934.1:0-25000 GCA_026901105.3 Galaxias olidus
CCCGAGTCCGTCAGTCAGTGTGACCCTCAGACAGTGAGCCCACCGTGGTCCAGGAAGTAGCCGTCGTCACAGCTAGCCACGCAGCTGTCGGTCCCCTCCACCAAGACGTTCCCAGGTTTACAGGAAGTGCACTGGTCGCTCCGGCTGCCGGTGCAGCCCTCGCAGGCGGAGTAGCATCTCTTGCAGCGCCGCCGGTCGCCCCAGTACCCTTTTGGACACGTCGACAAACACGCCCTGTAGAGAGTCCGAGAGGCATGATGACACAGAGAGAAAGGGGGCTGTGACTGACAGAATGGATTTGGTTTTTCACATTATGAATCCGTTTTGTTCGGCCAAACGGAACTTGGATTTGTGTGTAACACGAAATGTTCTTGCATAAATGTATCAATGGTGCGTTTTGCCCCTTTTAAGCTCTTAAAACCTTCTGTATGAACCACAAATGTGAGTTATGAGTTACACAAATTCACTGAAGTGAGCAATGTTTTAATAATCCCCAGCCACTGTGTATGCACTCCTCATTGTAACCTTGTGCTGTTCTTGAACTTGAGGAGGAAGTGTAAGCATGTGACACACTGCTGGGGGGAGGGCCCCTCACAGCCTTCATCACTGCACTCTGGGTCACACCGTCCTGTAGGGGGGGCCACACACACACACACACACACACACACACACACACACACTTTAACGTCACCATTGTGATAAGGGCAAGTAAAAATCACTTTCAAAAACTGTGTGGGACAGCCAAGAACAAGAACTTCTAAAATAGAAGGCAAACAAGTCCCCTGCTTAAAGTGCGCAATTAGTCGTTAGCGAGGCCGGTGTGTGTGTGTGTGTGTGTGTGTGTGTGTGTGTGTGTGTGTGTGTGTGTGTGTGTGTGCGTTCCCAGCCGGCTCCTAAAAGGAGAGGATAATTGCGTGCTGTCTCCGCTCCACTGTAGCAGGGAGTTATTTGGTGTCGTGCTGAGTGGAGGGGGGGTGACTCACCGCTGTACTCCTCCGTGAGGTCACCGCTGACGGTCGGCCGCTCCGCCGAGCGGGCCTGCTCACGACGCAGGGCGTGGGGCGTCTCCGAGGTGCCGCGGAGCACCAGCCACCACTCCTTCAGCTCGCCTGCGGAGCCGGGGAGAGAGGGCACTGGAGCCTCAGCACAGCGGCAGTGCACACACACACACACACACACACACACACACACACACACACACACTGCGCTTTGGATTGAAAACCTCCGGTGGGCCCGTGGTGGTGTTGTGGATCGTTCCCTGGACCTGGGCAATCTTTCCCACCTCTGTGAACTGATGTGCCCTAATGCTCAGCCACGTGTTACTCTCTTTCCCCTGCTATAAAGAGAACGGGCTGCCTCTACTGCTCCAGCCCCAGAAGAAGTCTTAACTATTCTAGAGAACAGATTTTTGCCATTGTGCTGAGAGATACAGTTGCAAAAGATTATTCGTAAGATGTTGAATTATGTCTGTATGTGTCCCTGTGAATAATGTGAGTGAGTGAATTGTGAGTGAGTGAGTGATTATGACTAAGTGTAAGTGGACCTGGTTGTGCGTTGCTGCCTCTCCCCTCAGAGGGAGTGTCCAGGACGTCCAGCCTCCATGTCCCTGCAGCTCTCTCCCCCCAGCAGTGAGTGGTCATGAACTCCCAGCTGCTGAAGCCCTCGGTGGAATGGTCATGAGGCCTGAAGCAAAACACATCATCCCAGACACGCAGAGAACGACTGAGACAGGGGACAGCAGTCCTTAGATGCCAACTGATACTAACCATTTCAGAAGCACGACGTTTCCCACCGATGCACGCATTTCAAATAAATGAGTTGAATAACCAGTACCGTGTCAGCACGTTCACAGTGACATAACCAGCTCACTTGGTGTTGTTTACCGCGACACACTCTCCCATATAGGGTGTGAGCGCAGAGGTCGCACTCCCACTCTACCGTCTCACCCCGGGGGTGACCCTACCTGTTGGCCAGCAGCTGGGACGCCGTGCCCGAGGGCGAGGTGAGCGTGACGGCGAGGTCGCCGCGGCGACCGTGGCCGAGGGCGAGCAGGACGCTGACGTGCTCCACGTAGACGACGTGCCGGCGCGGCTGGCCGGAGCAGCCGGAGGCCTCGTAGACGGAGCTCAGCACGGAGCCCGGCTGGAGGACTCTGTCAGCGGGATCAGAGCCAACCCGATAGGATCGGGAGAGAGAGAGAGAGAGAGAGAGAGAGAGAGAGAGAGAGAGAGGGAGATGAGAGAGAGAGAGAGAGAGAGAGAGAGAGAGAGATGGATGGGGATAAAAGGGACAGAGAAGTAAATGAGGATCCTCTGAGGAGACAGCAGTTTCTTCAAAGCGGCAGCGTTTTTGATGTCAGGTGGCTGTCGGGGGGGGGGGGGGTCTGGGTCACCTGATGTGCTGGCTGGGGGCCCCCTCCTTGCACACATGCTGGGGAGGGACCTGTCTCCATTTCTGGGCCTCCGTCACCAGGCGCTCAGCATCCAGCAGGCCAAAGCCATACAGATGACTCACTAAGAGGAGAAGCAACGCTTATTCAACTTCTGGCCGTTTGTTTATTAGGCTGATATTTCTAAGCATATATATAAAAATAAATATATTTAGGACAGATTTGAATTCCAACCAGTATTTGGATATGGATTAGTCTGGACAGGTACCCTTGTATCCGGCTCCATTAGTGACCCAGTCAGGAGCGTCTAGGCGGTCTGCCTGTGACGTCCTGACAATGAGATGCTGGACATCTCTCCATGTTAGCAGGGGGCTGGGGAGGGGAGGGGGGTCAAACAGACAGAGATGGACAGCTTCACCGTACGTGTATCGACTGGTAATGCGGTTATGTATTGATTTTGTGTACGGCCAATCTGGTTACTTGGCGTCCAGGGCGAGAGCGATGACCCCTGCCGCCATCGGGCCGGAGACTGAAGTCCCGAAATGCTCCTTCTTACAACTGTGCATCAGGCCCAGGGTTACCTGTCAAAACATGGACTTGTGTCCTCAGAAACCCCTTCGTACCACTTCAGAGTTATTTCATGATAATATGCACCTACTCCCCTGATTCCACTGATAAGGAGACTGTACGATTAACATGTAAATATAACAACCCCCCCCCCCCCCCGACATCTATGTGTCAGTATCAATCCTGTTAGTCTGAAGCAGCCCTGACCATCCGGGAGCTCTCCACGCCCCCGTCCCCGTAGGCCGTGGCCAGGGTGGAGGAGCACTCCTCCAGGTAGGCCGGCCTGCGTCCTTCCTGGGTGGCGCTGGAGATGGAGATGGTGTAGACGCTGCTGGCGTAGCCGTCGCAGGAGCAGTGATCGCCCCTCCGCCCTCCGTTCCCCGACGCCCAGACAAAGACGGAGCCCCTCCCGTGCCGGCCCTGTGAGTAATGGCGGGGCGCGCGGGGAGACAGGCGGGAATCCTTTATTCATGATATTTACATTCTGATAAGGAGATAAAGATAAGCCCTTGACGTAAATATACAGCCCCGAGGTTTGAAGACGCAGCCGGGAGGTAAACACGGGGAGAAAGACACACTCTCAGTGTCTCTCAAACAAATTGACACAAGCTCAAACGTGCTGGACCGACGCGCGCACACACACACACACACACACACACACACACACACACACACACACACACACACACACACACACACACACACACACACACACACACACACACACACACACACACACACACACACACACACACACACACACACACACCGCTTTCTCTATCCGTCTCCTTTTCCTTCTCCTCTTACTCTCGCTCTCTCACACAGTCACAGACGCACTCACACAAATACCCTCACACACACCACACACACACACAAACAGACTTCCTGTCTCTTACTATGCGGATGCCGTTCTCCAAAGCGAGGCGAGCAAGGGGCCCCGGTCCCTCCAGTGTCCTTCCATCGTCCTCTGGCCCCCAGCTGGCGGAGTAGATATCGATGTGCTGCTGCCTGAAGCCCAGCGATTGGGCCTCCACCATGTCTGTCACATCTCCATCCAGCATTCGAATGCCTGTGGACAGAGTGGGGTAGGCAGGCGGGGCTTAGTCTATCACCTTAGCATACATCACGCATGGTTCAAACCTCTGACCTACAGGGGAAGTGTAATCTGTGCGTTTGTGTGTAAGTGTGTGTGTGCACGTGTGTGCGCGTGTGTCTGGGTGTGTGTGTCCAGTGTTATCTATCCTGTCACATGGACTCCCCTCCTATCCGTGCGTTGAAGGCGATTCCGACAGAACATTCCGAGTTGTTTCCAGCTGCCGCTATGATTCCGGCACACTGAGTCCCATGGCTTTCCGAAAGAAAATAAGAAAGAAGGACATTAACTCAGATGCATATGCATGAGGTGGAGTGAAGGGCTGCTTCCACACGGTGAATGTCCCATAATTCAAGCGAAAAACACCCTATGCATATTCATACATCCATGTAATTACAGAGAATGAGAAGGAAAGCAGGAAATAATGAGTGTCCTTATGTGAAATATGATGAGGAGGAGATAAGTAGCCCCGTCATGCGCGGAGTAACTTCAGAGACGTGCGTACTCGTTGGCCTGGCCGGAGTCGTGTCCAGGAGAAGGGTCCGGGTCATTCCCGATGACATCGTAGCTGGCGGTAGGGTCCTGCGAAAACAAGAGGGAGTGGAGCACATGCACTAAATGCCAACGACCACGTTGCCGTGCCCTGGCAGGCTAGCTCACAGTACAGTACCGTCCAGGAGTCAACCACACATTAAAGTGGATCCGACATTTACCGTCCATTCCGATACAACGAGCTGACCTTTAAAAAAAAAAGCAAAAAACCTCTGGAGGAAAGCCCTCTGCTTGCAAAATCTCCGTCTCCGTGGCGGGCGCTTACACAAAGCCCACTGCCACACGGCTAGTGATGAACGTCCTCTAGTCTAGCGGAGAGCCTTCGAGGGCGTCCCACCTGCAGCCACTTACATAGTTTGGCCTGAGGTCAGGATGCTCCCTGTCCAAGCCGTCGTCCAAGATGGACACCACCACGCCCTTCCCAGTGTGGCCCCTGCTCCAGGCCCCCTCGACGTTCATGTGAGGCTGGCAGCTAGGGGAGCCGGCACTGCAGTGCTGGTGGGGGAAAGAGAGGCCAAGACACCTGTTAGTTTTGCTTCTTTTCGGGGGGGGGGGGTGGTTCATTATAAGATTAGGGTTATTAAGACACACTCTTCTGCCCTAATAACACAGGGACTCCCAGGGATACTCACAATGTACCACAGGTTGCTCCACTGGGGGTCATTGAAGAACACACTCTGTCCTGGGCTCCGGCCCTGGTCCTGGTCCTGGTCCTGGTCCTGGTCCTGGTCCTGGTCCTGGTCCTGGTTGGGCTGGGTGTGGCTGGATGGGGACAGTTTGGTCCTGACATCGATGGAGTAGATGTGACTGGCCCGGGAGTTCCTCTTGGTTCTCCTCAGGGCCACCTGCTGCTGGAGCCACAGGACCTGCAGGGAGAGTCAGAGGCCACAGCAGGTTCACAAAAAGACGAGATGGAGGATGCTTTTGTTGTTTCTTTTGGTGATCGGCACAAAGAGGAACATGCAATTCCACTGTGTAAAACAAGTTTGACATTTTGACTCTTTTTTGCCTGTTGTGAAAGTGTGTGTGCGTTGGTGTGTAAGTGTATGTGTGTGTGTGTGTGTGTGTGTGTGCGTACTAGATGTCATGCAGCCGATGAATTATAAAACAGGGTCTCAGTATCACCTTCAAAGCCACGTATGCCGTTACCGTACCTGGGTCTCCTTGGCGATCCGGTTGGTGACATTTATGTTGGACACCGCTGACCCTGTCAACGTTCCACTGTGACGGACACTGTAATAATTCTGTAGGTCTCCGATCTGAGAGGGAGAAACATAGCAAGCCGTGGAATGGATTTTGTTCCTGTCACATAGTGCTCTGCCAGCAGCCTCATTGCGTTTAAATGGCTGCTAAATTATGCAGCCAGTATTGGCATCATTCATTGACGAGGCTACCTTACACCTCTGATAGATTATCACGGTAGGATTACCAGAGTCGCGGGGAGCTAGCCTCAGGCCGCTAATACTGTGTGTATGTGTGTATGTGTATGTGTGTGTGTGTGTGTGTCTGAACATTACTCTCTGACACTAGGATTTCTCATAAAACAACGACATCAACAGGACCCTAACAGAGCTTTACCCAAACGTCATTTATATATTCTGCAACCTAACGTCAACAGCTCAAGACTTCTGAAGGCCCATCGACCAATAACCCTCAAAGTCCACCACAGTCTAAAGCGAATGTGGCACCAGATTGCTTTGACATGACACATGAAAGGAGCATACCCTTTAAGATAAGATAGCATTGTCACTGTGTCACTGACAACAAGGCATTCGATCTCCACGACAGTGAAAAGGCTGCAAAGAATGTCGTGTGTCCCCGTCAGAATAATTGTCTTAATAAGAATGGCAGCATATACGGCAAGGCCAGGAACTTGCTCACTTGATTTGAAGGGCACATTGAAGTTAGAGATCTCGGTAACAATGCTTGCCCTGCTCAAGCATTCCAGAATGACTCAGAGCCCTGCCTAGTTGGAAAGCACCCTTTTACCGGTGATGAAAAGAAGTGTAAGGAACCCAAAATAACTATACCGTCGCAGGCGACAATCAAAAGAATTTTCAGATAGCAGGTGGATGCCTGTGAATCATGATTTGAAGATAGCAAAAGGAACGCGACAAACTAGAAAATCTTTGAAAAAGGGTATTTTTTTTGTAAAATGCCATAAAAAGCTATCAAATAGGCGCAAGAAAGTTAATTCGTTTACAGCAAGTCAAAAAGGACAGAAAGTGACAAACGTATTTAAACTTTTCAGAACCTTACCTGACCCATATTTGTGAATCCATACTTCTCTGCGATTCTTTGAGCACTTTCAAGACCTCCTGATATTCTTAAAACCCAGTAGTTTGTGTATGTCACTGCTTGACAAGATAGGAAGGATGATGTCCAAATGGCAAAAATGCCCAGCACACCGAAAAAGTTAGTGAAGTTTGACCTCATTTTCCCAAAGACGCTCAACCGTTTCAGATGTCCAAATTATTTACAGAATGAACTTTCCCATAGCTGGTGGAAGGTTGTAGATTATTCTTTCGGTAGCTCTTTTGGTTCAGTTATTTGTGAGTAAATAGGTCAGACTTGCCAAATTGTCTTGCTCTGCTGTTTGCCGGCTGAAGCAGACAATGCTTGCCCTCATTACACATGCAGACGAGAGAATATCAGATGACTACGCAAATATGGGACCTAAATATCAGCTTTCAATGTCCTTTCCCAATTCGGGAAAACAATAGTTCAACCATTTGGACCACACCTAATGGTTTGGCCACTGCTGAAAAGGCTTCTATCTGCTGAAAAGAAACACTGAATTCAATTAGAATTTTGAATTTATTTGCAGTCTGTTTTGGTTCGTCCAATTGGATGATTGGTCCTTTACTTGCCTTTTGTTAGTCTGTGATTGCCTCTTGCCTTGTTATATATTGTAATTTCTTACGGTTTATAATTTAACAATATGCCAAAGGGATTACCTTTGTTTATTATTTGTAAACAATGTCGACATAGGTGCAGTCTTTTGTGGGGAGCCAGACCTCGTGAGATTGCTGTACTCCCATAATGCAATATGCTATACTCCCATAATGTAATGTGCTGTAACCCCAAGTTGCTTTGCAGTATATTACATTCTAACATTATGAAATTACAACTGGAGGAAAAACAAAGAACACATAACACAAGGAAGGGACTTCAAGTAAAAAATAAAAACAATACATTCATATCCCTGTCTAATTAAGGGGGGGTGACACGCTTCCTGCTGTAGGAGGACTTTAAACCTGAGAGATCTGCACACATCAGCTGCCAGGGGAAATCATCTGAACCCCATATAGCATCACCACGGAGGAGTGTGTGTGTGTGTGTGTGTGTGTGTGTGTGTGTGTGTGTGTGTGTGTGTGTGTGTGTGTGTGTGTGTGTGTGTGTATGTGTGTGTGTGTGTGTGTGTGTGCGTGTGATTACAGAGCCTTTGGCTGCGTTTTGGAGAGAACTAAAAATGTGTTAATTAAAAATAAAAAAGCTCATTGTAAACCCAGACCAACGATGAAGTGTCCATACATTATCTAATCCTAAAATTAGACTTTATACATTTTTATAATGGCCTAACAAGAAATCCTAAAACAAATTACAATCTGATTTCAACTAGTAGTAGTAGTCTCTATTTTTCTTACTATTCTAGGAGTTACTGTACAACTTTAGAAAACTGGTATCCTTTAAATTGTAACTCATGAGGATGGGGCATGTAGTGAGGTGACTGTGTATGCACAGTCTTTATCCCTCTTCACTTGTGAAAAGAAAACAAACCGTATGAAAGCTGAACTAAACAAAGAAAAAGCACCTCTCGGCAAAGCAGTCACAAGACTTTGAAGTTATCTAACATGTCCTCAGAGAGACCGACTTTGATGTTCAAAAAATTCCTCTCAAACAGCCCACAAATTCCCCTGGAAATAATTGTCAAACTGGGTTCTTGAGCACCTTGACTAGCCTACGGGCAGCACAAATGTCCACCCTCCGACTTATTTTTTGTTTGAAAAAAGAACAACAATGCTACTTTATTACAGGACGCCATCGCTAAAGAGCTCTGGATTCTGTGGTATCGATATAATTCAGGCATGTGTTTGGCTTTACCAAAGTAGAGGTAGACATGCTACAATTGTTGAACCAGGCCTACAGCAGCAATACATAGGTGGCACTGTTAATGTGAATTCTTACTGTATCTCCTGCAAGAAGAGGAGGCAGAACAACATCAACTAGGTAATCATCAAACTTTCTTGTTATTTAACGCCTCACTAAACAATAAACTGGGCCGTCATTGTTAATCGTAAAGCGTGCTATAAAGTTCCTGAGACGTTCCAGTCCTACTGTTAATCACCCCACTCTGCCTGGCCGGGCTCCACGTCCTGATCGAGGCCACGGCCTTTTTCTCATTTGCGACGGTGGTGACAGGGGAGAATTTTTCTCATATTTTATTCATCCAATCGGTGGCTGAGTTGACTCAAAAACTCGGCGGGTCGTCTTGAAACGTGGACTCTTTAATTCATTATTCACCGTTCCCCCATGATGTGGCCAGTGCTGCATCACTCTACACATGTAGATGTCACTGAGATTACTGAGGGAGGTTCGCCTGAGAAAGCTCTTCCCACTGTATGTTTGAATATCTGCCAATGCAGCCCAGTCAAGATGGGCAAAGCTATTGGTTAACGCACTGCAGTAAAAAAAAGTTCAAGACTCTTCTATGTGTGTGTGTGTGTGTGTGTGCGTGTGTGTGTGTCCTTGTCTGACGACAATCTCCTAATCCCCCAGTTCTCATACTGCGGTCACTTCTCAATCCTCTATGTCTCACTGGTAAACAACATGTTTCAGGGTTATGTAACACTGCAGGTTGGCAGTTTGTTTATGCTTATCATAATTCAATAAATGAGTAAAGACATAGTTTATCCTGCATCCTTTATTGCATTAGACAAGACTATAATGTCCGCTGTTTAGCTTCCGGCTGGTTTCTCTACGGTCCATCATTGGGCTCGTTTCTGCCACTTCTTACTCTGTCAAATCAACTGTGAAGCAACCCCCTTCTTGTTTGGATCTCCTAAAGTGAAAAATAATTTCCCTCTAAAAGCATAAGCCCAGTGACTCATTTTGTGTTAGCTCGGCTGCCTCTTCTCAGTGTGTGCTGGGGCAGTTGTAGCTGTTGTCACACGGACATTATGCACGCTTCTTGATGCCTCCAGTCAAAGTTCTTTTTTCATGTGTATGGCTCTTTTTTTTCCTCCTCCGGTGGGAGTGCACTTTCAGCTCAGCTGCATTGAAATAAATTGTGTGAGCCAAACTCTGACCCTCACTGTTCCTTTGAACAAGACTTGAAAACGTATCGGCGTTGTGACCGCTTGGAGCCACAGCTATATCTTCTGTCTCTCTGCCTACTTCTGTTGTAATAGCCAGTCCAGACCACCTGCCAAGACTTCGACTGACACAACAATAGCCAGGGATGCCTATCCCCCCCCTTTGAGGTTTTTTGCTTTTCCCTCCTTTGTATTGTGTGTATCTGGCTCCTTTGAAATGCCGTACTGCCTCTGCTGCTGCTGCAGCTGCTGCCACAGCGGTGCTGACAAAATACTTACCTGCCAGCCCTCGTGCTTTCACCCCAACCTGGCTGGCTGGCTCTCTCTTTATGGATTCAACGGCAGTCTTCTCCTGCCTCCTTTGTTCATCCCTCCAGGCTGGGCTCAGATCCTCTCTGCTCTCTGTAAGCCCGCTCCACTCTGTCATCAGGATTACAGGCCCTGCTGTAGAGGATTAATGACTGACAACTCCACACTGCTAGGAGCTCCGAAGGCTCGTAGCTCACTCAGCAACGAGGGCGATGTGTTGTAGAGTGACTCCACGAGTGGGTGGGAGCAGAAAACGACTGTGTTTCTGTAGGGGGGGAATAATGATTGTGTCGGTAAGAGAACAATGAGGTTAGGACGTGTGTGTGTGTGTGTGTGTGTGTTTGAATGTTCCGTTGTTGAGAACGATTTGCTGTTGTGTATGTGAATCTATTCTGTGTTTGAAGAAGGCGTAAAGTCTGCACGTGTTGGTATTTCCAGGCATGTGCTACTTCACAGCAAAAGGCACATTCACTAACATTCCTTGCTGGATCGCACCAGGCTACAAAGTTCAGTCTGAGAGCCTCAGGTCCCTATTGAACTGAATAAGATAGCGTGATGCAACACCTCCCTGTGTGTGGGTGGCCGTGTGTTTGTGTATGTGTGTGTGTGTGTGTGTGTGTGTGTGTGTGTGTGTGTGTGTGTGTGTGTGTGTGTGTGTGTGTGTGTGTGTGTGTGTGTGTGTGTGTGTGTGTGTGTGTGTGTGTGTGTGTGTGTGTGTGTGTGTGTAAGAGCGGAGATCTATGTCTTGAGCGCCCGGCAAGGGAACTTGGCAGAGCAGTCCCTCCCAAATGTTCAGCCAAGTGTCCTATCTGTGGACACACAGGGGTATGTTGTTAGAAACCTGTTCAGAGAGCACGGAGAGGAACGGCCGGGACTGTGGGCTTTTTCCCCTTCGCAAGACGGCCATAAATATCGGTTCTCTCCGCACCAGCCCCCACAACCCAACAAGAAAGCCCCGCGTGCTCTTCACTGCTTTGTTGTCTGCATCGGTGGGCTACACTGGTTCACGACAAACATACAACTTCCAAACTTCACAACAAACGAAAACTTTGGATCAAATTAGGGCAGAATTTAAGCCGCTGACGTCAAGTATTCTTGATGCGTGTCATGAATTACTAACCAGGAATCTGCTATGTTTGGGCGTTTCTTTTTTTGAAGTCATCAAGCAGCTGAGGCTTAATTTCCTGAGACTCGCCCCCGAGCGTCCAGGAAAGTAGGCTGTCGGAGCCGCCATCTGTGGGACCATGATGCATTGCAACCCCTCGTTGCATTGGGATTGCATAACCGCAAAAAAAAGCATACAGTGTTTGGGGATTGTATCGCTCAGGGTCAACATCTTTTTTTTCTCTCTTTGCTCGTTGTTTTTCCTATGTGTCAGGTCTGTGATTTCAACCACCGTCACATAGTCTTACCAGTGAACAATGTTTCTTTCCCCGTCCCTGCTGGCCATCTTGTGATCGAATCGTGGAAACCCCAGAAGGACGACAAAGCCAGTGGTTGTGGTAAAATAACTTTATAGAGCAGTAATCTGTATCTGAAATAAAGTGTTCAAGCAGAATAACTCTGATATGTACAGTACTCTGTCCATGTTCACATTTCTTCTTCTGTGGTATCACTCAGATTATGTGTGTATGTGTGACTGTGTGTGTAAGTGTGAGTCGGTGCAGTTTTTATTAGCAATTATAATAAAAGTTTTTATTATAGGGGTCATAATTTGTTGTTTTTTTGAAGTTAGAAAAGCTGGTGTTTTGACCCTCATTAGTCCATTAGTGAAGATGAATCCTGTCTGGTTTTCTCTCTCTCTCCCTGTCTCTCTCTCTCTCTCTGTGTCTCTCTCTGTTTCTCCCTCTCTCTTTCCCTCTCTGTGTCTCTCTCTGTTTCTCTCTCTGTGTCTCTCTTTCTCTAACTCTCTCAGTTTCTCTCTCTCTCTAACTCTCTCTTTTTCTCTCTTTGTGTCTCTCTCTCTCTAACTCCCTCTGTTTCTCTCTCTCTCTTTCTCTCTCTGTGTCTCTGTCTCTTTCTCTCTCTGTGTTTCTCTCTCTTTCTCTCTCTGGTTTTCTGTCTCTTTCTCTCTCTATCTTTCCGTAAAAAAATAAAGTAATAACGTATACCTTATGTCTGTAGTTCCCCTTGCTCACTCTCTCTTTTCAGTTGGACGTTTTATGTCCCCCCTGTCTTTCAACCATTCCCTTCCCTTTTTTTACTCTCTCTTTCTTACTCTCTTTTTCTTACTTTTCTGTCGTCTCTCCACCCTCACGTCTCCCGGCCTCTTGCTTTCTGCTCTCACGTCCTCCATCTTACAGCCCTCTCTCTTTATCTCTTCTAATTGCGCGCTGACTCTGAGTCATGCTGTGGTCAAAGCTCTTCAGACGCTGTTAACACATTCAGCTTTCCCGGGCGCTGCTCAGGGGGGTATCTCAGTCCTGTTACATCACCTGTGCGACACGGTCAAACACACAGCAGTTCTTCACCAACACAGTCTGCACTCACGACAAGTGTGCTCAGTTGACCATTAGTCCCCGTCTCTGTTTCTCTAACGTTGGACGTTCCGTCCCCACAGAGTTCACACTTGTCCTTTCCACCCCCTCATGTTTGATGCTAAGTTCCAGTCCCTCTCCCCCCAGTGAACCATGAGCGGGGTGTGTTCAGTACACAGCTCAGTGTCTACGCACAAACGCAGTGCAGCTCAATTCAAGTCAAGGTCCAGCGTGTGTCTCGCTCTCCTCCGTGGTCTACAGGAACCAGAAGCACTTCTTCTTGCTCTTCTTGGTGGTGGCCGAAGGCCGCGCGTGCAGAGGGGAGTCGGCCTGGTGGGGGGTGGTGGACTCGGGCGTGGGGGAGGCCGACAGGGGGGAGCCCTCGGGGGGGTCCCCCACCTTCCAGGTCCGCGCCACCTGGCCCTCCTGGAGCCGGAAGTCGTGCTCCACACTGGGGACGAGAGGAGAGAGAGAGAGAAAGAAGAGGGTACAGGAAAGAGAAAGGGAGAGGGAGAGAGAGGAGCGTTCACGGGTTAATGATTTTGTGTTTCAGGATTTAAAACAACGTGTGGACTATCCGGGCGCCCGCTCTGCCAGTCTCCTGGATTGTGCTGGATCACGAGAGCGCTGATTACATGGACGTCCCGGGGAGCCTGAGACGAGACGTGTGAAACGGCAGAAAAGGCCAAGTGAGCGACGGCCTGACCACCGGCGCGCCCCACGCTCTCCATCTCCTCATTAGGCCCACGAGAAGATGAAGAGGGTGTTTAGGTGCTGAGTTACAGAGAAAAGATGAAGAGGGTGTTTAGGTGCTGAGTTACAGAGAAAAGATGCATCCTCAGGGGATCCCTTGGCAGCCCGCGTTCAGGCCAGCTCCGTGTATTGTCTATGCAGGCAGAAAACTAGCTCTATTTCCCCTACACCACCGCCGAAATGAGAACGGTGCTGATCCGCTCATATACTGTACGTGTATCAATAAATAAATAGATAAAGTATGTTGTATATATGCATATATCCTTGGCAAACTATGCAGACATATATTATCTTTGACAAATGACTTTTGTCAGCAGTTACAGTTACGAGAACAGTGCTTTCCTCTGCTGAACTTTCTCTCTCTCTCTCTCTCTCTTTCTTTTTACTTTTACTGCTGTTCTTGCTGATTATGCAGTGTCCTAGATATGTGGCGTTCCTCATCACACGGTGCAGATGCTCAGATGAAAAGGACTCCCCGGTCGCTTGGAGGGTGGCGAGCATCACAGTTTACCCAGCCGCAGGACCCGGAGACGGGGTTCCACCACCGAACAACGAGATGTAGAGGGAGAGAGTGCCAAAGAGGGGGGAGGTGGAGTGAGAGAGAGGAAGAGGGAGGCGATAGAGAGACGACGAGACGAAGAGATATGGAGAGATAAAGAAAGAGGGAGTCACAACGAGAAGAGGCGAGAAGGAGAGAGAAGAGAACGAGGGTGGGTTGGGAGGGGAGGGTGCGGGGGAGGGGGGCGGGGGGGTGCTTGGCGTTCCGTGTTCAAGTCCATCTGGTTTCCCTGCTCCCACTCGCTCACAACGCTGTAGCCAGCGCACTTCTCCCTCCGCCTGCCTACCTGCCTTCATCTCACTGTTTTAGTCCAATGCAGAAAAACACACTTGAACTGCAGACACGAAACTCAGGGAACAGGACGAGCAGAGGAAGCAGTGAGTGGGCGCGCCCTGTGCTGGAGTGGATAGCGTCCCTGCCCCAAATATGCACACACACAGCGTTGGTGGAGAAAAGGAGCCTGCTTTAGAAACGAAACCTCCTCGCTTACACATCGTAAAAGAGGCTTTTCCTCGGCCGTCGAGAGCGGGGTGCGCAGATGTATCTTGCTGCACGCAGCACTTTGAGAAAAACTTCAGCGCTGCATAAAATAGAAATGGCCGTCCTGTCCTATAAAGAAAGCCTTTCTCTCGTCATTTCATCTCTCAAGTCACTGCTATTCGGCCCCTTAAGAGAACTCCAACTCCCACACCACTTAGGACCCCTGGGATCCTACAGAGCTTCTCTTAGGACAGCGCCTAGCCGCTGGACCACGGCCCGTCGTGATCAAGGCACACGGACACAGAAAGGCTGCAGGAGGGAGGATGGGGGAGGTAGTCCACCCTCGGCCCTCATCGTCCACCGAGCCAGGACGCTCAGATCCCCCCCCCCCCACCACCAAACAGACACACACACACACACACACACAAACACACACACACACACACAGACACGTAGACACACACAGACACACACACTCCGGAGCAGATCACACAGATCCGTTCAACTGGGTAGCACATTACATTACAGTGTTTGTAATGCTTTGGCTTGTTATCTTATGAGATTTTATCAATGTTGTGAAGGGGAAGTTTTATAACAATGACACAAACCCGTATTCCAAACCTCATAACACAGCCATTACTTTTGGACACCTTCTCAGCAAAACTATTATGCTGATCGCACTGTTCTGACCCGATTGTGACAAGTTCCCTGCACCAAATCGTGAGCGTCTGATTACGTCGCTGACTAGTGGCTGCGCTGGTGGTGGTTCTGAAGTCAGGGAAGACGGAGAGGTTCCGTGGGAGGATCAAAGGGACTCCAAAGTCAAGTAGAGATCAAATGAAAATGCTAATATAAAACGCTGTGAAGGCTTTGTACCCGCACGCCATCCAGCCCAACTCTGTGACCTTAACACAGCCACGGTGTTCTTTTCATCCTGAGAGATGTACTTTGCAAATCCCTCTCTCTCTCTCTTTTTTTGTTCTTTCCCCACAGAGCGTTATGTGCTGCTGAAACAATTCAGGTAGAGTTGGGCACGGGCGACCTTGACCAAGGACGGACCCCCCCCCTCCCACCCCGGCGCGCCCCACAGGAGGCACGGATCAGCAGGTTTCTGGTCACCACGCAGTGCGCCCCCAAACTCAAGGTCCCGCACAAACCGCTGCCCGGGACAATTAGAGGCGGCAAAACCTCTGGGAATGCGCTGTGCGCGGGCCAACGGAGAAGTCGATCTCTGGGAACGCATTGCCAACGGAGGAGCCGATGTTTCAGAGGTGCGCAGGGAGTCTCTACCTGGTTGAGAGGCTCAGGCAGAAAGGGACACAAGGGATTCTGCCGTGACCATGGGTTCCACCCTCGTTCTCTTGGAAAAGCAATTGGTTCTTACCTACATTCTCCTTCAGCTTTTCATCTACTGGCACGACAATTAAGGGGAGAGATTCCAGAGTGTATTAGATGAAGCCACTCGGCCACACCACCACAGCAGCATCAGAGTGGAGTCCTCTTAGCCCCAGGGGGAGAACATCTATATGGCTCCACACTAACCACCACAGCAGCATCAGAGGGGAGTCCTCTTAGCCCCAGGGGGAGAACATCTATATGGCTCCACACTAACCACCACAGCAGCATCAGAGGGGAGTCTTCTTAGCCCCAGGGGGAGAACATCTATATGGCTCCACACTATGTGAGGGTCTGGAACTGAGCCCAAGAGTCATACAACACTGTGCCAGCCAGAGATGCTCTCCCACCGGAAAAACATCATCACACCATTACCAGAGTCACACTGCATCAGGAGGATAGGAGTCCTGCAAACTGGAGGAGGGACTTTCTGTTATAGCTGTGAAAAAGGCAATCAACTCTAAATATCTCTGCTGCTCTATCCCAGGAGCTTCCACAGAAGAAAGAACATTATGTGGTGGTGAGGAGAACTAACGGAGGAGTCAATCTTTTAGAGGTGTGAAGTGTGCCTCTACCCCTGGCTGGGGGGCTTAGGCAGAAACGTCAGACACACACACACACACACACACACACACACACACACACCTTCTCTCTTTCAGGTTTCCTTCTCATGCACAGACACACTATGTTTCCTCACTCACACACCTTCTCTTCATCTCTCTCTCTCTCTCTCCCTCTCTTTCTCTCTCTCTCTCTCTCTCTCTCTCTCTCTCTCTCTCTCTCTCTCTCTCTCTCTCTCTCTCTCTCTCTCTCTCTCTCTCTCTCTCTCTCTCTCTCTCTCCTCTCCTTCAATCTAATTCAATGCCTGAAAAAGAAACACACACAAACCGCTGCTGTCACATAGCCTCGGATTCATTCAATCCTGCGACCCTTCCTTCCACCTATCTTGAGTGACAGAAGGTGTCTTGAAACGACAGGCCGGCTTTGAGGAGCCTGTTTGTGATATGTGAATAGCCCATTAGGACCCAGAGAGGGGTTTGTGCTGCGCTGTCAAATACATGATAGAAAAACACAGAGGAGCCTTGGTTCTGAGTAAAAAAACAAACAGTTGGCTCTTTTGTAGTCGTGTCAGGAAAAGCCAGTGGTTCTGACTGCACTACACATATCGTGCCGGGGACGTCGGTGTTTGAGTTCAGTCCGGGCACAGTGTTCGCCTCACTCCGGCACTATGCTGTTTAACGCGGTTCCGGATGTGTCACGTTGGACTTTGTCAAATCAAAGAAGCGTTCGGTCGTAGAGCCTGCACAGATTCAACCACCACTGAGTCATTTAGTCTTCAGAGCAAATGTTGGAGCGACCTGCATGGTAATGCCTCTGTATACTGGGACTGTACAAACGTTCCTGCCATACGGAGTCAGTGTTTATGAGTCGTGCAGGCTGTCGAGGTATCTTTGATTGTCTCTCCAGTAAGTGTACAGGGTTGGGGGAAAATATCGTGATCAATCTCATGATGGACGAGAGGATTACTTCCCCACGAAACACAAATGAGTGAACTAATCTATTTAAACACTCTAGTCCGTAAAATTATTACATAAACATAAAACATGAACAAAGCTAGGCTTGATACGGTGACAGCTGGCCAATAAGGACGTGATTAAGAGTCGTATAAAGATAATCACTTAACAAATAGCCTGGGTCTACAGTGGTTAAAAAAATACTGAAGAAAAAATTCAACAAAACTGCATTTGGCCTACATGGAGGAGATTACCCCCTGCCTTGCTTTGCCTTGCAAATGAGCTTGCCATTACCAGTGGTTAAATGGGATAGGGAAGGAGAAAGGGAATGGACTATTGGTATGATTAAGATGACCCATTAAAACCTTTAGAAATCATTTGCGCACATTTAAATCATTCAAAACTCAATTATAGGATGGAATTTGAAACACCAGACTCCAGGTCAACCTGGGAGGGTGGGTAACCATCAATCTTTACCTGCAAAATTGGGTCTGTTTGGAGGTGATTTTTAAAAGGGACCGCAAAAGCTTATTGCATGCGACGTTTCAGCTTTAGGCTTTTCTGTCCTATAATAGATATGCTATATCTATTTCTTCAGATTCTTTCTATAGTGATAAACCCATATAACACTTTTTACCTACATTGTGTTCTCCCCCAAACCTGTAGTGGTATTTTCCCTTCTATTTGGTGTCCGTGTGTATATATTTCTTAATATGTTTGTGTGTGTGTGTGTGTGTGTGTGTGTGTGTGTGTGTGTGTGTGTGTGTGTGTGTGTGTGTGTGTGTGTGTGTGTGTGTGTGTGTGTGTGTGTGCGCGTGCGTGTGCACTTGCACGAGTGTCACATTGATTTCCGCTCCCTTGAGCAGGTGGTGGAGGAGGCCCTCCCTGTGCCACTCAAGCAGAGAGCATCAGAAGGGGAGACATCCAAAGTGATGGATGGCTGGATCCATCCGGAGCCTGTTTGTCCTGAACCTAACGGAACCAGGCCAGTCAGCCGCTGAGAAGGTATCGAGTGATGACCGTTGGAGCGGACGGGAAGGGATGAAGGGGG
The DNA here is from genome assembly GCA_026901105.3 of Galaxias olidus. Classification (NCBI taxonomy): domain Eukaryota; kingdom Metazoa; phylum Chordata; class Actinopteri; order Galaxiiformes; family Galaxiidae; genus Galaxias; species Galaxias olidus. The sequence goes on from JAPMUY010003934.1 coordinate 18,455, forward strand.
GAGGGCGGGACGGGAAGGGTCTGATGGATGGATGATCCCTGAGCAAAAAGAGGTGTGACAGCCATCGGCAAGCAGGCATGCAGGCGGGCGGGCAGACAGACAGGCCAGCCAACCGGGGGGAAGGTAAATATGTTCCTCTGACCTGATCTATGAGTCCCCCGCCGCCTCCCAGAGACACACACCGTCGTGAGGTTTACAAGGCTCTTATGTTGTTCTATTTCTACGTCCGTGTTTACTTTTGCCGGCTTGGTTTTTGGGCGCGTGGTATTTGGGAGTTGTGAAGGTTAAGAAGATCCCCAGGGGAGAGAGACAGAGCAGGGGCTGGGAGGGGCTACTGAGCGGACAGGTTGGAGGGGGAAGTTGTGCACAGAGGCAGAAAACAGGGAACCGTTTGAGAGAGATGTGCAGCAAACTTAATGCTCCACACACAACCTAATATTCCAAGGCATCTGCCGCGGTCCGACATCCAATGGCCACAATCCAAAAGAGACGCTGAAATGGACAGCGGCGCCCAGCTGGCCTCAATTCTCTTCGCTGAATTTCTTTTCTTTGTAACATAGCCTTGTGGTGACCATTCCAGCGGACATAAAAATCAATGGCTGCGCATGCATTATTTATGTACTTGCATTAGGCCGTATGTTGTGTTTTAACTTAACCTCGTTATTAAACGCTCAAATGCACATCCGTTTGGGTGGGTGTGCCCTCGCGCCGCGTCGCTGCCGCCCGCGGGCCGTCGCACTGTAAGCCACGTGGCAGCTTTGCATGCCGGACGTGCTGCTCCTCCACACAGCCCCTCCACGTTACTCATCGAAGTGTTGCCTTTGAAAGGACGTTCACTGTGGACTCTGGGAGGCCAACGGCGGGGTGGGGGTGGGGGGGCGACGTGTGGAGGCAGCCGCGGTGGGGGGAAATCATTTCGCTGTCGGTGCCAGAGAAGTGTTATTAGTATTTATGTGACACATCATCCACATTAAGCAGTGCTTGGCCGTGCAGTAGGCCACTCTTCATAGACATGGCCAGGGCCAGGACGCCGACCATCTGGCTCCCTGTATTGGCATGAGTGGTATCTGTGGCCACTGCCAAGAAGCATGAACAAGGGTTGTTTTTCTCTTCCTGTCTCCCTCTCTCTTTTCTCTCTCTCTCTCTCTCTCTCTCTCTCTCTCTCTCTCTCTCTCTCTCTTACTCCCTTATTCGCTTTCTCCCTCCCTCGCTGTCTGTCTCTGTCTCTGTCTCCCTCTCTCGCTCTCTTCCTCTCTCTCTGTCTCTCACTCTCTCTTGCGCTCTGTTTTTCCATCTCTTTCAACCTCTCTCTAACTCTGTCTGCATCTCTGTTTTCCCTTTTGTGCATCAGGACAAACAAGCAGATTCTCTGGAATTAATAAACATGCACATGAATACAATTCTGTTTACATTTCAATGAAAAAATGTGCACTGAATTCTGCCATGGATCTTTTGTCACATTTATTTCATTCAAGGAATGGCACGCTAGTCTACTGTGAAATGTTCTGTGTTTGTGTCGGTTCGTGTTACTCAGCTTGGTCCACAAGAAAGATCTGTGGGTTTGCGTGTGAGTCGGTGAGAAAGGCAGGAGAGTGTGCCCTTTGCGTGTGTTGAAACTGCGTTTGTGGAGTATTTCCATCATGATGCGTTGTCATTTCCAGCTGTGCGATACAAGCTTTACCGCTGGTTGAACATTATCTTGCCGTTGTTTTCTGCCTTCTCCCCAGTGTGTGTGTGTGTGTGTGTGTGTGTGTGTCTGTGTGGGGTGTGTGTGTGTGTGTGTGTGTGTGTGTGTGTGTGTGTGTGTGTGTGTGTGTGTGTGTGTGTGTGTGTGTGTGTGTGTGTGTGTGTGTGTGTCTGTGTCTGTGTGTGTGTGTGTGTGTGTGTGTGTGTGTGTGTGTGTGTGTGTGTGTGTGTGTGTGTGTGTGTGTGTGTGTGTGTGTGTGTGTGTGTGTGTGTGTGTGTGTGTGTGTGTGTGTGTGTATGTTTGCGTGTGTGTGTGTGTGTGTGTGTGTGTGTGTGTGTGTGTGTGTGTGTGTATGGTGTGTGTGTGTGTGTGCCCGCCTGTTGCTCCCTAGCCTGGCCCTGAATTAAAGATGGATTACCGTATGGGCCCTGCTGCCCTTTACACACTTCACACACACCACCTCTCCATTATCCTCCTCTGCTGCAGGAGGGGTGCTAACATGGACAGACACGCGCACACACACACACACACACACACACACACACACACACACACACACACACACACACACACACACACACACACACACACACACACACACACACACACAACACCGTCTCAAAGCCCTGACAGTGTAGTTAGCAAAAGGTCAGCGTGAAGAATCTGACAAATCTCTCTTTAGAAAAACCTGATGCCCACGTTCCCAGCTCTGCAGAAAACACAACCCCCCACTTATCTCTCTCTCTCTCTCTCTCTCTCTTCCCCGGAAATGCTGGCTTTCATGAGGTTGTCTCTAGGGCTATTTTCCTCTTTTTTCCTCAATTGCTTGTTGCACAATTCTCAAATGATAATGAATATTTTCAAATCAACATGTGCAACCCTCCAAACTCCAAATTGTCTACAATTTGCACTATCATCACTTGAATATATTTTGCTGATCAAAACTGATTGCGTTGCTTCTCAGTTGAATAGTTGTGCTCTCCAAAGCATGCATGAATTTGTTCATTGCTTAAGTCATAGTGGAATAGTCCATTCTATTGTCAAAATCTGTCAATATACACCATGAACATCGCCGGGCATGGTAGCGGCATTCAGGAAGATTTGTCCCCTGTTGCATCGCAAGGGAAGATATCAGGGGTGATGTCTGTAAGAATCTGTGGCCGACACACAGGAGCAACAGGACATCCAGTGAGGTACGTCACTGCATTTTCCTTTTTTGTATTATATTGTGCTATTTAAGTTATCTTTTTACTGTGGGATAAGTCAGTTACTTCCTGTAAAAAAAAAGATAAAGATTTTCATGGAAATGTGCTATGTGTAATGTGTGAAGCGTTGTGCTGTTGAAATTGACATCGGAAAAGTGTTCAGTGTGATACACAATTGCATTTAGTCAGCGAGACAAGAACAAAATTCTAGTACATACAGTAAACATTCAGTGTCATTGAAAAAGATATGACAAGACAAGATATAAAGAACATTTCCAGGGTCTGCAGCCATCTTTTTTGGTCTCTGGTCTCTCCTCACTCGTCCCCCCCCCCCCCCCCCCCTCTCTCTCTCTCTCACGCCGCCATTTTTTCGACATAGCTCTTCTTCTGGCTTATCTAATACAATATTCCAGCCAGCGCAGCAGCCTCCTCTGAAGGCCCTCCGCAACCTGCTCTCATTGTGACGGGGCCGGGAGTCAATGTTTAATGAATGACTGCAAGACGTTCTCCCCTCTTTTGAACGTGGGCGGTGAATCTCCACCTGGGTTGGACGTCACTAGGCGTTACTAAGAAGCTCATCTAGCCGTTCTGTGGAAGCGTCGGCTTAGTGGGGATGATGGTCGCCGTGCCGTGACCCTGTGTGTGTACTGTGTGTTTGTTTGGCCGGGGTTCCTATGCCAGAGTACGCTGTAACTATGGACACAAACGCTGTGGACGGGCTCAGCTGATTGTGAAAAGGTATCAAAACAAAACTCTACAACTATAAGTCAACGCCTACGCCTTCCTGTCGCCGTGCCCTCCTCCCCTCTCATCCTCCTCTCCTCTCCTCTCCTCTCCTCTCCTCTCCTCTCCTGTCCTCCCTCTCTCCAGCTCAGAGTCTGCACTTCTTATCCATCTACCCCTCATCCCTCTGTAGGTGTGAAATGTATTCATATTCCAAAGGCAGGTTTTTGTGGGGGAGTGGGGGGGGGGGGTTTGGGAGGTGGAAAGAGTGAAGAAGTGACACAGGCAATCTACTAGAAAAGTCGGCCATGCCTGATGTGTGTGAAATACCCTATTTTTCTGCCTCTCGCTGCTACAATACAGAGCTGTCAACGCTGGTGTGCAGGGGAGCAGCGCAGGGCTGACCCCATGGGGGGCCATTTCAATGGGACTGTCCATTCAATGTAACCGTGGCGCCGGGGCAGGAAGTGAGGGGAGGCCAATGAGAGAAGAGTTGACCCCGTGCAGGGTTCACGGTGCGGCGGGGACCAGGAAGTCGTGTGGGAGCCTATTACGGAGGAGGAGGAGGAGGAGGAGGAGGAGGAGGAGGAGGAGGAGGAGGGCAGGCAATCCCCTTAAGTGACTGGAAGTATGCTCTGCTTTGTGCCTACTAGATTCTGCACTTTGCAGGGCTCACTCTCCTCTCTCTCTCTATTTTTCTCTCTCTCTCTCTCTCTCTCTATCGTCTCTTTCTCGCTCTCTATCTCTGTCATCCCTCTCTCGCCCTCTCTCACCTCTCACTTTCTCTCCTCTCTCTCACTCTGACCTCTCAATTCTTTTCTATGTTTCTCTCAATTTTTCTCTCTCTCTCTCTCTCTCTCTCTCTCTCTCTCTCTCTCTCTCTCTCTCTCTCTCTCTCTCTCTCTCTCTCTTTCCTCTTCGCCTCACTCTCTCCATGCATGCCGGGTAAGTTCCCCTCTCTGCCGTTATCCATTGGTAAGCTATCCACCGTGTAACACTGGACACATTATACCCATCTTGACCGACTTAAATGCATCTCAGACTTCTTCCAGTCTTTCCATCTCAGTCGTACTACTGACCTTTTAAACGGATTGCTCCACTATGTCTCTGAGGACCCCCCCCCCCCCACCTCTCTCTCTCTCCCTCTGACAGCCGTCCCTCTTCCAGAGCATGTCTGATGAGAGACCACGCTAACTCTATTATTACTTTTTTAAATCTTTTAACGGGAACAGTAAATATTTGATGCAGATGAATATTTCACTGCTCAACGCAGTTCAGCGTTGGTAAAGGGATATAATAATAGGTGCAGAAATGGTGAGAAAAAGATAAATAGGAGAAAAACACAAGTCTGTGTGTGCGTGAGAGAGTTAAAAGAGAGAGCATGGTAGAGTGTAGGTGAGAGAGAGATTGAGAAATAGGGGGAGAGAAAGAGGGAGAGAGATATGAAGACATTGAGATGCAGGGACTGTCACTCGACACTCCCTCCAAACTGCAGTGTTCTCTCTCCCTGTCTCTCCCCTGGTCTATGTGGCTTTCCAACTTCCACCCCCCATGTAGCCCCCCTCTACCTAACCTAACCCCACCCTCCTCCACCATGTACCCCCTCTACCTAACCTAACCCCACACCTCCTCCATGTACCCCCTCTACCTAACCTAACCCCACCCTCCTCCTCCATGTACCCCCTCTACCTAACCTAACCCCACCCTCCTCCACCATGTAGCCCCCCTCTACCTAACCTAACCCCACCCTCCTCCTCCATGTACCCCCCTCTAACCTAACCCCACCCTCCTCCATGTACCCCACCTAACTAACCCCACCCTCCTCCACCATGTAGCCCCCCTCTACCTAACCTAACCCCACCCTCCTCCTCCATGTACCCCCTCTACCTAACCTAACCCCACCCTCCTCCTCCTCCTCCCACCCTCCCTCCCATGTACCCCCTCTACCCTCCTCCTCCAACCTAACCTAACCCCACCCTCCTCCACCATGTAGCCCCCCTCTACCTAACCTAACCCCACCCTCCTCCACCAGCCCCCCCCTCCTAACCTCTCCTCCACCATGTAGCCCCCTCTACCTAACCTAACCCCACCCTCCTCCTCCATGTACCCCCTCTACCTAACCTAACCCCACCCTCCTCCACCATGTACCCCCTCTACCTAACCTAACCCCACCCTCCTCCATGTACCCCCCATGTACCCCCTCCTACCTACCTAACCACACCCCCTCCTCCTCCATGTACCCCCTCTACCTAACCTAACCCCACCCTCCTCCTCCATGTACCCCCTCTACCTAACCTAACCCCACCCTCCTCCTCCATGTACCCCCTCTACCTAACCTAACCCCACCCTCCTCCTCCTCCTCCATGTAGCCCCCCTCTACCTAACCTAACCCCACCCTCCTCCACCATGTACCCCCTCTACCTAACCCAACCCCACCCTCCTCCACCATGTACCCCCTCTACCTAACCTAACCCCACCCTCCTCCACCATGTACCCCCCCTCTACCTAAACCTAACCCCACCTAACCTAACCCCACCCTCCTCCTCCATGTACCCCCTACCTAACCTAACCCCACCCTCCTCCACCATGTACCCCCTCTACCTAACCTAACCCCACCCTCCTCCTCCATGTAACCCCACCCTCCTTCTCCACCATGTACCCCCCTCTACCTAACCCAACCCCACCCTCCTCCACCATGTACCCCCTCTACCTAACCCAACCCCACCCTCCTCCTCCATGTACCCCCCTCTACCTAACCTAACTCCACCCTCCCCCACCATGTACCCCTCTACCTAACCTAACCCCACCCTCCTCCTCCATGTACCCCCTCCCTCTAACCCCACCCTCCTCCTCCATGTACCCCCTCTACCTAACCTAACTCCACCCTCCGCCACCATGTAGTCCCCTCTACCTAACATAACCCCACTCTCC
>JAPMUY010003934.1:27500-37500 GCA_026901105.3 Galaxias olidus
TATTGTGTTAGTACTCCACTGCCCTGCTGTGGAACTGACCAGGGTGTAGTATAGTGTGACATTGTTCAAATATTGTGTTAGTACTCCACTGCCTTGCTGTGGAACTGACCAGGGTGTAGTATAGTGTGACATTGTTCAAATATTGTGTTAGTACTCCACTGCCCTGCTGTGGAACTGACCAGGGTGTAGTATAGTGTGACATTGTTCAAATAAGGCACGGTGTTACTTTTCCACTGATGGGGTGGGGTGGAACTACAGAACAGCATTATTGACTGAACGCTACAGATTTAGACACCCTAGCCTCTTTGACCGCAGCACACAGACCTCTTAGGTAAGGTTTTCTGATTCAGATCATTTTCTCCACGTTATTGTCCAGGGGATAAGATTGGACTGGGGAGTAGTAATGTCTCCGAGTTGCTGACCTGCGCTGCTCTTTTGAGCTGATCCAACATTCATTTTCTGAATGGCACCTCCAACCTTGCCGGACTGAGCCCCTTAATCTCCTTCTCCACCTCTCTCTTTTTCAATCCCTCTCTTTCATGCTTCCTTTTCTTTTTTTTCTCTCTCTCTCTCGAATCTGCCACCTCTCTGCGTCTCTGGCACAGTCCCCCTCACAGCACGCTCCCCCAGGGCTTCAGAGAAAGGGAGACGTTGGCTGGGGCAAGCCGGTCGGATCCCCGCGTCACGCCCGTCCACAGCTGCACACCGCTTCAGCAGGACACGGGGCGACACGCACTCCTCTGACCGGGAAACAATGCCGGGAGAGCGCTGACGGAGACATTCCGTACACCTGGCCTCGCTAAAGAGACCGCTGGGAGGAGGAGGAGGGTCCAGTACGACTCCATGAGACTCCCCGTGACTGGCATCGTTCGTCCACTTCTTCTGCATCTCTCTCTCTCTCTCTCGCTCCCTCTCTCTCTCTCTCTCTCTCTCTCTCTCTCTCTCTCTCTCTCTCACACACTCCATCACTCATTTCCTAACAGATCTTAGTGGGGACCCTGTAGGCCCGAGCATCTTTCTTTTTGTCTCTCCCCCTCCTTCTCCCCCTCTCTTCTCTGCCTTCTCTTTTGGTCCCTCACACACTCCCACTCCGTTGGTATCATGGCTCTGACATTTGCAACTGAGACATGGATATCCATTTCCTAGTGATCCTCCTCCCTGCTCGTCTGCTCCTATTCATCTTACTGTAAACTGTGAAATCCTGTTTGATAATTGATTGATTTCAATTTCAACTCTCAAACCGCAGGGTGATTAGACAGTAACTGTGTCTGTGAACGGAGAAAGAGAGAGAGAGACTAAACGGGGTCATGACCCCGCGCGTCGGCCTCTTTTCATTTCACAGCTTATTGTTCGAGCACTGCCGTGGGTTTCAGCGTGTGTGTGTGTGTGTGTGTGTGTGTGTGTGTGTGTCTCTGTGTTCCTCTCTGTGTGTGAGAGAGACAAAGGATACACATAGAGCGACGGAGAAAAAGGAGAGAGAGAAAGCAGCAGAGAGAGAGGGGGGGGTATTTTACTGCTGAGCTCCGTGATCAAACCCCTCCGTATTATTCACACCTCGCTCCCCGGCGTCTTGGCGGAGTGTTCTAAACGTGGGAGCGTGCGGCTGATAATCGGAGCGTGCACCCCGGGATGCTCATGGGAGCTCTAATCCTACCAGCAGCCCGGAAAGCTGACAGAATAGCAAACAGCGACGAGATTGGAAGTGACAGTGTAAAACAGGGCAGGGGAAAAGCAGGTCAGACAGACACAGACTCGACGTGAAGTGTTAACAGACCCGCACACACACGCACGCACGCGGCCGCACAGAGGAGTCCTACCGACAACAGGACGTGAGCGTGCACCCAAACACACCTGGAGGTGCAGACTGGCCAGCAGTCCCCCCTGTGTTTACAGTGAGCACCACACACTCAGAAGCGTGGATTGACACACAGACACAGACAGAGGCACAGAGACAGGGACACAGACACACAGACACAGAGACACAAAAACAGAGGCATGGGTGCAGAGACAGCGACAGACAGACACACAGACACACAGACACACAGAGACACACAGACACAGACACAGATACAGATACACAGAGACACACAGAGACACAGAGACACACAGATACACACAGAGACAGAGACACACAGACACAGACACGGATACAGAGACACAGCGACACAGAGACACAGAGACACAGAGACACACAGACACAGACACAGAGACACACAGACACAGACACAGATACAGAGACACAGCGACACAGAGACACAGAGACACAGAGACACACAGACACACAGACACAGAGATACAGATCCAGAGACAGACAGTTACACAGAGACATAGTGTGGGCAGGGAGTCAGGTCTCCTACCTGTAGATAATGCAGGCACAGTCTCTGCACGTCCCACAGTTCTCTATGTCCTGGCCAGTTCTGTAAGAGTGTCGTCTGCGGGGTGGGGCACACAAAGATGACATCATCACCTAGCGTCAGGGCCCGTAACAGCTGTCAACTCGGCTTTGTTCAAACGTAGAGACAGAGAGGGTGATGTAGCCTCTTGTATATGTGTGTGTGTGTGTGTGTGTGTGTGTGTGTGTGTGTGTGTGTGAGTATGTGCTTGCGTGCGTAAAAAATAAAGTAGGAATCTCAACTTGTTTTGCTTTCCCCTCCTGTCTGAGGGAGATTTAGATGGTTGGTGGTTTTGCATGATGAGACGCTGACAAACACTCTCCCGTCTCTCTCCAGCTCCCTTCCAAAACCCCTCCTGATGAATTTTTAATGAACGCTCTGCTTCCACACAGCCGTTGGTGATTACATAAAGCATGACTCACTTTATCTTAGACAGGAGGCAAAAGTCAAGGTTGAGTCCTCACGGAGCGCCATCGCTCCTATAGGCAGGGGGAATCACGGTGTTGATTGGAAAGGCCAACACGCCCGTGTGTTTGCATGTCAGGTAATTACGGTCTTGGCATTTTGTACTGACAGTCTCTTTGGGATTACGGTGCTCCGATTTCATCCCGAGCTCCCGTGGACATCTATCCCTCTCCATATCTTCCTCTGCTGGAGCGTCGTCCCCATACACACATCATGTACTATTTTGGTGGGCTAAGGCAGGAGGAATCGCTAAGCAGCTTAGAACGTGGGAAGTAGATTAATTAAAGTGCTGATGAGAATCATAAAGGGGTTTACACTAAGAGGCGTGGAGCATCTAAACTCCCTGTCCTCCCACTCTCTGCCCCCCAACACACACACACACACACACACACACACACACACACACACACACACACACACACACGCACACACACACACCTACACACACACACACACACACACACACACACACACACACACACACACACACACACACACACTCCTCCGCTCCATGACATGACGTTCGTATCATCTTGACGGAGATCTCCATCACCGCATGAGGAAATAGTTGCAAAGAAGTGGCAACTGCATTACCTAGAAGACTCTTCATCCTTCTGATTATCAAAAGTGTTTTTTTTCTTCTGACTCTGTCATAATAACAGTAAAATATGCCATCATACCCATGCCTCCTTCTGGCTGATGCCACGGCCCTGATCTTTAGTTTTCACTCTGCTCACCTTCTGCGGGCACTTCCTGTCCCCCACCCTGTCTCTCCCGCTTTCTCATTTCACCAATTAACATGGTGCTCCGTCCACACTGCAGGGTTGCCAAAGTATTTAGTGGCTCACAATGCCGGGGATTGGCTCTAAATAGAAGGGCTGTATCACAGCAAAGCTCCTGCAGAACAACGTCCATCTGTAATATTCACAACACATGATGCAAGCAGGTTATTCTCCAACCCGGGGGCTTTTGTCTCTTTGTTCACGTGAGCCTTATTTTATGCCTACAATAACCCTCCTGCCTGCTCCTCTCCAAGACGGGGGAGACAATGTCCTGGTGCAAACCTATCCTCAGTGTTTTGTCTCCATGTTATTCTTTTTTTTTTTTGGTCACAGATGGAGTCAAATAGTTGGCAAGAAAATAACCCTCCTCCAAAGCAACTTACGTGTAACATTGACTTTCCAGGTTATTAAAGATTCCAGGCACCCACTGCAGGCTTACCGGTGGACCAGACCACCCGTTGGTTCTCAATTCTGATGTTTTCTGCTGGTGTACAATTACAAATGCCACTCACCGTAATGGTAAGCAGACATATAATCAGTCTGAGTTTGGAAAGGAAGAGAGAGAGCATCTCCTATTTGCAGGGTCTGAGCTATGTTCATTCCTTTACCTACCGTGATCGCACAACAAAACAAAATGGCCTCTGTTTGTTCTCCTGCATAGTCTGTCTGCCTGCCTGCCTGCCTGCCTGCCTGCCTGCCTGCCTGTCTGTCTGTCTGTCTGTCTGTCTGTCTGTCTGTCTGTCTGTCTGTCTGTCTGTCTGTCCGTCCGTCCGTCCGTCCGACCGTCCGTCCGTCCGTCCGTCCGTCCGTCCGTCCGTCCGTCCGTCCGTCCGTCCGTCCGTCCGTCTGTCTGTCCCACCCCCCCTTGCTCCCCTCTCTCTCTCTCTCTCTCTCTCTCTCTCTCTCTCTCTCTCTCTCTCTCTCTCTCTCTCTCTCTCTCTCTCTCTCTCTCTCTCTCTCTCTCTCTCTCTCTCTCTCTATCTATGTATCTATGTATTGATTGACACGTTTCCCACTCACCCATCTCTCTCCGCCTCCTTCTTCTCCAGGTCCTGAATGACGTCCAGCAGCACTTTAATGGTGTTCTGGCTGGTCTCCAGGACTCCCTCCAAGCTGTGGAGCTGGGTCTGCAGACTGCGGATGTCGTGGAGGGGGCCGTTGGGGCCCAGCAACTTCTCTGTCACCCTGGCCGGGTCCAGTTTGCACCGGGCCCCCGATACCAGCCCCCCCAGGATCTCCTGCACCTGCCTCAGGGTGTCTGCCTGCGTGGGGGTCAGACAGCGGGGCACGGAGCGTTCTCCAGACCCGGAGCAGCCCCCCGCTGCAGGGAGATGGCGCTGGCTGCTAGGGGAGCCGGCTCTGGCTCCTGAGCAGAGCATCTTGTGAAGGACCCCTAGCTGGGCCTGAGCCGAGCTGAGGCAGGTGGGCTTAGAGCAGGCCCGGGCTGGGGAGAAGGAGGCCTGCTGCTGGTCCCCTTTTGGCCCTGGGACGGGAGGAGTCTGGGCTCGCCGTCTCAGAGAGCCGCCTCGCGCACAGAGCAGGGGGGAGGCCGACCTGGGCTTGTCCTCCCCCTCCTCCCTTTCTCTCCCCCTGGCCCGGCTGCTGTCGGCCCTGAGCAGGGGGGCCCGGCAGGCGGAGGGGCCGGGGGTGGCGCGCCCCGCCTCTTTCCGCGGGGTGTAGGGCGGGGGCGGCGGCGGCGGGGGCGGCAGTCGGACGCCCCTCCTGTCCTGAGCGCTGCTAGGGGCCTGAGACGGGGGCGTGTAGGGGGGCGCGGCGCGGAACGTGGAAGAATACAGGGGCACAGCTTTGGTCGGCGTGGCACTCTGGTTCACGTTGGGAAGCATGGAGGATTTCAGCGTGGGGACCGGGGAGGAGGAGTAAGGGGGCACTGCCGCTCCGTGGAAATGCGGAGCGATGCCCTGGCAGGGGATGCTGCAGTGGGATACGGTCTGTATGAGGGTGGCGTAGGGCGGGGGGTGGCCCGCGTGGGGGCCCGGCGCGGCGGCCTGCTGGGTGGAGGTGTAGTAGGATATGGACGTGCAGGACAGCGCTGTCTGGGTGACAAACGTACAGGGCGTGGCGGTGGCCGGGGGCGGGAGGGGGGAGGAAGACGCCCTGGGTGGGAAGGCCAGGGAGGTGCTGGGAGGTTGGGCGGGGGCCGGAATCGAGGTGGGGCCATTGGGAACGATGGTGCAAGGTGCCGGAGCTGTACTGGAGACTGGAATGGGGTGTAGAGGTGGAGTGTGAGTACTGCATGGTGCTGTGTAATAAATAGGGGTGGTGGACATGTGGGGGGTGCAACGAGCGGCAGTCTGGATGGAAGCTGGGGCGGCGGGCGCTGCACACGGGGCAGGAGACAGGACGGTGTAATAGGGGATTGGGTGAGCATCCACCACAGGTGGAGGGGTGGGGCTGAATGAAGGGCTGGGGGACGCTCTGGGCTGGGTCGGAGCCGGGCTGGGGCCAGCTGGTACTGGAGGGGATAGGACCATGGGCGGGGATGGGGATGGGGTATTGCTAGCCAAGTCAGGAGCCGCCATGGGTGGAGGAACTGTTTTTATAGTGCAGGCGTCTTTAGGAGCTGGCGCGGGCTGGGTAGGGGTAGGGGTTGGATTAGGGCTAGGGCCAGTTGGTTTAGGAGCTGGGGCGGGTGGGGTAGGGGTTGGATTAGGGCTAGATGGTTTAGGAACTGGAACGGGGAGGATGGGTGTCCTGGTGGGGCACTCGGGCTGGGTGGGGACTGAGGAGTGACGGGCCGCAACAGTTTTCTTTGGAGGAAGCGGAGGGGGAGTCTCAGCCGGAGTCGGAAGCACAGTTGGAAGCACTGCATTGGGAGTGTATGTACACGGGGAGGCAGCTCTGGGTGGACGGCCACAACGGGCATGGCTCTGGGCTGGCAGGGCTGCAGGGTGGGGGGAGGCACAGGGAGGCATGGCTTCAGTCTGGGGGGTGCAGGGGGGTGGGTTCGGAGGAGGGGAGGCGCGGTCACTCTCACACTGACTCTGGGTGGGCTGAACGGTGGGAGATGTCGAGGGACATGGACTCTCCGTTTGATCTGGAGAGGTGCAGGCCGTGGCGTGTGGTGGTATGTTGGTGGTGCAGATCTCAGAGCTCGACGGAGTTGCGGATGGGCCTGGAGACTCCGGTTGAACGTTGGAAGTACTTTGCTTTTCATGGATCAGAGGAGGTGGCAAAGGACTATCAGTTTGTATTTGGGTGGTGCAGAGTGAAGAATGTGAAGGTGGATGGGGAGAAGAAGGACTGTCTGTTTGAATTTGGGAGGTGCAGAGTGAAGAATGTGAAGGTGGATGGGGAGAAGAAGGACTGTCTGTTTGAATTTGGGAGGTGCAGAGAGTTTCACTCAGTGGACGTGTTTTCCGGGGAGAGTCAGAGTACACTTGAGTTTTGCACACGTTAGCAGTTGACAAGAGTGGGGATGGGCCAGGGCTTTCAGCCTGTCCTTCAGTGGTAGAAAGCTTGACATTTGATGGGGGAGGGGACGAATCGCGACTGTCAGTCTGTATTTGGGTGGTGCAGAGTTTAGTGTTTGTAGGAGGTGGGGATGGACTCTCCGTCTGTATCTGGGTGGTGCAGAGTTTAGAGTTTGTATGAGGTGAGGACGGTGAGGGGCTGTCTGTCTGTATCTGGGTGGTGCAGAGCTGGGCAGTCTCAGGTGGAGGAGAGGGAGAGGGGCTGTCGGTCTGTGTGGTGGTGGTGCAGTACTCCTTACCCGGGTCACTGATGGCCCTGTGGAGCCGCTGCTTCCTCTTCCGGACCAGCGAGGGCGTGCCGCTGCCCTGGCGGCCGGAGCGCCCTCTGCAGGTGACAGAGGAGCAGTAGCAGGCCTCCGAGGGCAGGGGGAGCGACGGAGGACAGCTGTGCCTGGAGGAGGTCACCCCAGTGGGCAGGCCCGACCCGCCCTTTTCCTCTGTCCTTCTCCTGGAGCTTTTGACCCTCCGCTCCACCTGGTGCTCCGGCCCCAGGGGGCCGTTCTCAGCCGTGGGCCTGGGGGCGGAGATGTGGTTGAGGAGGTCGCCCTCCTCCGGTGAGTCCTGCTCGTCGTCCCCCTCCATCCCCACCGCGTCGCCCAGGCTGAGGCAGCGCGGAGAGAACGGGGCCCTGGAGCCCTTCTTAAGGCACGGCGAGGTCTGGATGGCCATGCTAGTGCAGGGGCGCCGTGTCATGGGTAGGGTGAGGGAGCAGGGCTGCGGCGGGGGAGCCCAGCATCGGCGCGTGGGGCCCGGGGTGAGCGGGTGGGGAGGGGCCCTGGCGAGGAACGCAGCCACGACCTCGATGGTGCCCTCCATGTCCCCGCGCACGGCCCCCACCACCGAGGGCTGGCCGTCGCTCCACCCCCGGGGCTCGGCGCCGCCTCGTTTGCCGTGGCGCTCCACGAGGCCCGTCCCGCTCCGGGCGCCCCCCGCCGCCGCGGCGCTCCCGTTCCCGCTGCTGCTCCCGCTGCCGTCCTCCAGGTCTTTGAAGCGGACCTGGTGCGGGTGGGTGCGGCTGCGGCGGCGCTTCAGGCGGCTCTCGATGTCGGGCGAGTCGCGGTTGAGTAGCACGGAGCGCACGGTCATGGCGCCGGGCGGCTTGCTCTCGGCGCTGCCCGCGCTCTTGCTGTGGGCGGGGCCGGCGAGCGACTGGCTCGGCTCTTTGCTCACCATGTCTCCCGGCCGCCTCGCTCCCCCGACATCCACAGGCTCCGCGGGCAGTTTGGTGCGATGAAAGCCCCTCTGTGGTCTTTGAGGAATCTACAGAGGTGCCTCGGGGCTTACAGGAGATCCACCGCAACAGCGTGGGGACTGTGTGTGTGAGCTGTGGAGGTCCTGTTCCATCACAACGCTGGGTGGCTGTGCAGCTGTCCCCTTTTTTGGGGGGCTTGAATGCAGTAACTGAATGGTTGTTTAGAAGTCTGTGAATGACAAACGCTTCAAAACATCCGCTCAGTAAGTTGTCAGGACATGGATTCCTGTGGTCACCAAGCAAATGGGCTTGGCAGTATTCAAAGAAGAGTTCTATCAAGCTTTAATGAGAAGACGTATGTACAATATTTGATTTCAGGGTCAGTCCACAGAAGACAAACGGACGGAGATATCTGTCGAAGCGGAACTCGGAGTGCTCAGACAAGGAGACGGGAATATGGAGAATTAAGTCCACATGTGTTCGACCTGCATGACTTCTTCACCTCTGCCCTCAGCTGCTTGGTCCTAATAATATTCCAGGAGATGACATCTTGATGGAGCCAGAAATATTGGCAGCACATAGGCAGAGTTGGTGTGAATGCAGGCTGTCCATCTTCCCCGTCTCATGTGTGTGTGTGAGTGTGTGTGTGTGTGTGTGTGTGTGTGTGTGTGTGTGTGTGTGTGTGTGTGTGTGTCTAGTGCCTGTCCCCCCTAGCTCCCTCTCCATTGTCCCCTGGGTCTGGAAGAGATTGGATGTCTAGGGTGTGGGATGGCGCTGTGTGGTTCCCCATAATGGTCTATCTCCTCGCCACTCGTCTTTATTATCCCTCCTTTCTTCCTCTCTCCCCTGCTTCCTCCTTTGCTCCGTCCTTCTTTCCTTCCCTCTTCCAGTACCTCTCAGTGACTCATCCTCGTCTCGTGGCTCAGGATAGCACTTCTGAAGATAGCAGAGTGGAGAGAGAGAGAGAGAGAGAGAGAGAGAGAGAGAGAGAGAGAGAGAGAGAGAGAGAGAGAGAGAGGGCATGTATTAGTTTCTATATTATTGCATTTCCAGGGAAAGATAATGTGGTTGCTCCTCGTCATAATGAAACAAGTAATAAGGTAGGTCCCTTTCTTTAAAAATGCATGAGAGCGGGGTCAGCAGTGAGAGTAGGCAGAGCTGGAGATAGCCGTTTAGAGAAGTAATGAAAAGGTTAGAAATGGATAGAGCTGGAGAACCGCAGAAAAAAAAGAGGCAGTGACAAAAAGAAACCCAGCAAATGAAAGACAAAGAATGGCATACAGTAGCGTTTCAGAGAGAGAAGCAGAGAAGAATACACAATCAGTGGCGAACAAAAAGCCTCTTCCTCTTCCTCTTCCTCTTCCTCTGCTGTAAAATGATGGAAGCATCAAGGCCTGTCAGTCCAAGAAAGTCCTCCAGGTTTCCGGATGGGTCTGATTGGCTAAATGTGTGAGGTCACTTCCCCCCTGTCTGTCTGACTGCAATGTGAATGTGATTGGCACCCCTGACATTCTGTGAAATCCTGTTTTGTTTCTACATGGAGCTTCAGCTGAAGTTCAGGCAGTCCGCTCAGAGTCTGGCCTATGACGAGAACTCGTCACAATGCACACTGCCACACAAACCAATCACACACAAAACCCGTTCTCAATCTGATCAGATCAATGAAGAAGGGGAGAC
>JAPMUY010003934.1:42500-257500 GCA_026901105.3 Galaxias olidus
CCTCTTCCATTACATCACCGTTCTCTAGAGGCACGGCATCTCCCAAAAAGACAGGCTCCCCTTGTTGAGGTTTGACTTAACTGTGCGGCTCTGCTCTAGGTTTGGCACATTCTCCTTCAGTTCTGTTTCCAAGGGGAAGTAACTATTTGAGTGTGTTTAAAGATGTCCAGATTTCCAACTATCGTTGCAGATCTGGGACCACCGTCTCAGAGAGAAGGCGACGGGAGGCCGTCGCAGACGGTGTGGCGTGCCACCAGGCGGCGTCCGACACGGGAGCGTGCGTATTTGTTTCCTGTCACTACTGGCATTGCTCGTGGCGCGCCGTCAGCGATGCACTGGCCGTTGGAAGTCACCAGGCATCACATCAGAACGGTCTCCTGGAGCAGGGGGGGTGTCAGTCACACTCACCACCGTCTGAATGACGGCACCGTGCACGTGACCACACCAGAGGAATGTTTGCCTGGGTTACACCGCCGGAAAACTAGTCCCGGGGAGGGTTGTAGTGAGTGAGTGAGCACTACCAAACATAACATATTTCATTTAGCTTGATAGCATCTTTCATTATTTCATCTGTTAACGAGCCTAGTTCCTCGGGTCTCAGTGTTGCCCATGACTCCATCGGTACAGTACCACAGTACAAAGTGCAGTGGTCCTCCAGGGAGGGTCCTCAGGGAGAGAGCCAGCGTCTCTAGTGGCCTGGTGGCTAGATTACCGCTAACCTCCTCAGATGAACCAGTGTCATGAATGGTTTGTCCCAGCTCCTCTGTCTTGACCGAAATCTCTGTACCAGACAGGAAGACATATGCAGCCTGCTCTATTAGGTCAGTTTTCTCAGCCAACAGGGCCTGCAAATGTACAATAAACTTTGCAGATATAAATATAGATGTTTGTCTGTGTGTATTACAATGTGCAAGTATTATCCACTGTGTCTCTCTCTCTCTCTCTCTCTCTCTCTCTCTCTCTCTCTCTCTCTCTCTCTCTCTCTCTCTCTCTCTCTCTCTCTCTCTCTCTCTCTCTCTCTCTCTCTCTCTCTCTCTCTCTCTCTCTCTCTCTGTCCATAACCCTCATGTCTATCTGGAGGATGAAGAGTTCCAGGGCCGGAGAGTGACAGTCTCTCTGTATGATCAGCAGGACAGGACCAGGTGGCATGGCTGTCCGAGCAGCCAGGGCATGGTAGGCTATGTTCCCTCCCTCCCTCCCTCCCCCTCTCCCTCCCTCCCTGGGGCTTTGTCTGTGCCAAGCTGTCATGCTGCAATGTCCGGCCCTGTCCGGCCCAATGTCCCAGGAGCCCATCATGCTGTTTCACCTATAGGAGGCCGGGCGGGGGTCGGCTGTCCTTACAGGAGGCCCCTAGCTGTGGGGCCCTGTGGGGCCGGGCACAGGGACCTGCCCACCCAGAGACCCCCGGAGATGAAAGGACCAAGGAGGGCGCTTTACAGATCAGATTGATAAAACGCAGTAAAAAGCAGCTGGGGGGGGGGGAAATGGGGGCCAGAGATGGGTCGAGGGAGATATGAGATTAAGGAGAGGTGGATATGGGGATGGATGGATGCAAAAAAAAGGAGGAGAGTTCAGATAGAGAGGGATGATGATAGGATGCAAACAGCAAGGCTACGTTTCTGGCAGAAAGCCTACTCTGGCCCCCTACAAACGCACACGGATGAGATGAGATAAAAGTGAGAGAGAGGGAGAAAGAAAGAGGGGAAGACAGGGAGGAGGAGTAAAAAGGGGTGACAGACAGGACTAACAGCACAGCAATTCTACAAAGAGAATGTGTGTGTGTGTGTGTGTGAGTGTGTGTGTGTGTGCGCGCGCGTGTTGTGTGTGTGTGTGTGTGTGTGTGGCTGTGCGAGTGTGTGTGTGTGTGTGTTTACACACACGTGTTTGTGTAGATTCACACAGAGCTGCCAATTGCTGGGTATAAAAATGGGATGCTCCTCATTGGGAGACACTTGAGTTGTACAGCTGGGCGCCCAAACACAACAGACTCCTTGTGTTCTCATAGTTTACACAGTGAGCTTCTGTCTGAACGAACAGTGCAGCCTAGGTGTGATGGTGGAGTAGTCGGCCCTGCGTGTGAGGCTAAAGGACGATGTTCACTCACGAGGCGACGTGTCGGAGAAGAATTCTGTGAGCGTGCATTTGTTACACCAACAAAACACTCGCATTGGGAATGCTTTCCATCTCAAAATGCACCAAGAAAACACTCGGACCGCGCACAGACTGTGTCCACGCATCCACACAAATGGACTTCCCTCCCTCCCTCACCCCTTCCCTCCTCCCACTCAGCGTGTACACACCCCCACGCGCAGACTTCATACTCACGAGAAATATGCACCCAAGGCATTCTGCTCCCATCTGCAAGCCAGCATCACTGACAACCCAATCCAAGCTTCCTGCTCTTTAAAGCGACTAATAATGATGCTGAATACCCCCCCACTCTCTCTCTCTCTCACACACACACACACACACACACACACACACACACACAGCTGCTGTAAAATGAATCCCTACGCACTCTTAGTGCAGTCCCACGTGTGTTGACACTGACATCCACGCACACGCACGCACATGTGCTGATGTACACACAATGATGTAGCATGGCATAACACAACACAACGAACCACAGCCCCATGTAGAACAGCATCCTATTGCACAACACAAAGCTCCACTAGCCACACATGCACCCACGTAAACAAAACAAAAGTGTGCATCCGTAGAGACACACTGAGACACAGTAGCGGACTCTGTTGTTGAGTGAATGCACTACCCCTTACAAAAGGGAAGCTAAACATGAAACCTGCCAATAAGTACGGCCACACTCACCAGAGCTTCCCGACGATGAAAGCCAGTATCGCTGCTCCGGAACTCTTTTGAAGCTTTTCCTTTCCGTGCGCTTAGACCCACTCCACAGGCAAGCCTTATCTGGGCTCTGGTGCTTATTGACGGGAGCGCAGACCCTACTACAATGTATCTCTGTCTATCTCTCTCTCTCTCTCTCTCTCTCTCTCTCTCTCTCTCTCTCTCTCTCTCTCTCTCTCTCTCTCTCTCTCTCTCTCTCTCTCTCTCTCTCAGTCTCTCTGTTCTTGGGCTCCCTCTCTGTTCCCTCTTTCCTCTCCTCCTGTCCTGTCCGTTAATCCTCGGCGCGTCCCTCCGCTCCTCCGCGTTTTCCTGCCGCCGCCGTGCGCTCCCACCGCTCCGTGGGTCAGTGGCGCTCGGAGAGCTCCGCTCCGTGTCTCAGCCCGTCTTCTGAAAAGTCCATCCGTCCCTTCTCTCTGTCTCTCCTGCTCCCGCTCCGCCGGGCTCCTCTGAATCACTCGCCTCTCCACCGACTCATCTCCTCCACTGGGAACCTCTTCATCCCTTTTGAGCTCCGTGGCTTCACAGGTGACTGGCAGCTGGTGTGTGTGTGCACGCGCGCGCGTGTGTGTGTGTGTGTGTGTGTGCGAGAGCGAGAAAAGTGTTTGTTCGCTGTGAGTGTAAGCAATAGAGTAGGCGACAGGGAGAGAGAGAGAACAAAAGCGCCGGTTCTCCTCTCAGAAGCTCCCGTAGCGTTTTCACTCTGTCTCTTTTCTCTCTTTCTCCTTTCTCCTCTCTCTCTCTCACACTCTCTCTCTCTCTCTGTATCACAGGGTAACCTCTTTCTCTCCTCTCGGTGTTGCCGCACAAGTCCTGTATCTTTGTAAGCGGCAAGAAGGGGAGAGAGAGAGAGAGAGAGAGAGAGAGAGAGAGAGAGAGAGAGAGAGAGAGAGAGAGAGAGAGAGGAAGGAGCGAGGGATGGGGGGAGAGAGAGTAGGAGGCAAGGGAGGTGGGGCTAGTGTGTCTCTGTCTAATTAAAAAGCAGAGTATGTACAGCTGCAGCAAGCGAGAGAAGAGAAAGAAAGAGTGAAAGAGAGAGAGAGAGAGATGGGTGGATAGACGGGAGACGATGATAGAGAGGGAGAGAGCAGAGCAAGGAGAAGCGGAGAAATGCAGGGGGTGGAGCTAAGGGACAGAGAAGGAATGCGTGCTTATTCACTAGGGGGAGGCGAGGGAGGGAGAGAGAGGGAGAGCAAGAGAGAGGTCGAAGGGAGAGAGGGAGAGAGAGGGAGAGCAAGAGAGAGGTTGAAGGGAGAGAGGGAGAGAGAAAAATAGGATGTCAGAACAACAAGGTCAGCTCGAGAAAGAAAAGGGAAAGGTCACAAGGAGAGAGAGAGAGAGAACGAGAGGGGGGGGGGGCACGTGGAAGAGAGAGAGAGAGCTAAGAGGGAGGTGAGAGAAGATGGGAATGGACAGTTGGAATCGTTCAACAGATCTGTGCCGTATGAGCCGGGCCAGAGGCAGGGAACCCAGGCCAAGGGTTAACCAAGCTAAGGGGCCAGAGGAACGCCCGCCTACGACCAGCAGCCCTCTGTTCATAGCTGAACGGGTCGGGAGAGATGCCCGGGTCAACGGTGGGCCACCTTTGGTGTCCGTTTAGCGGTGGAACTAGCAGCCGAGAGGCGGCTTCTCCACCACTGACGATTCGCAAGGCGTCTGCTTTTAACGAGGTCTGCTTTGGCGGGTGTTTGCGTTTGAGCGTGTAAGACAGCGTAAGGAGAACGCTCCGGCACACGCATGCAAATGGAACGGCAACAATGTCCCGCCACGCTGGAGCCGTCTGATATTTCAGCCTGGGTTCAGTCACGCTCAGGGTGTTACCATTCCATTGGTGTTTTCACGTGAAAGACTGTGGGGGAACACTGTGTGTGTTGCTTTGTCCTTCCCCTTCTCCCTGATCACCAGAACCAACTGATTCAAGCCCCTCTCTTGTATTGCTGGACATGCAGCAGCATAATTCCTGTGCTGCCGGATGTCACCTGAGGCTAGTTACTAGTATTAGGGCACGTGGAGCAGTGTGCTGCTGGCTGGCTCACTGACGGACTGGGGGGGGGGGGTGGGAGTGGGGGTGGGGGGGGGGGGGGGTAGAGATTAATAAGCTCCACCTAAATGCCCCGGGGGCCTGAAACATTTCGTCCTGTGTTATCAGCACCCTGATTACTTATCTTGTCTCATCTCGGCTTTACTCCCTCTTTATTTCTATCTTGCGTCGTCTCCCCTCCGTCTTTCTCTCTTCATCACTCGCTCCCTCTCCCTCGTTCGCGCACACACCCTCGCACACTCGCAAACACACACAAACACGCACAGACACACACACACACACACACACACAAAATGCACACACACACTAAAATCCCCATTGTACCTTTGTGTTATCTCTATAATGCTCCAGTTGCAGACTCCCAACAAATCCTCATCTGAAAATATACAGACATCAGATGGAGAGACTTAGGATGTTCTGAGGGGGAAAAGGAAATGTCATTTGAAAATAAAAAGTCTTTACGTGCTTCTGTGTGTGTGTGTGTGTGTGTGTGTGTGTGTGTGTGTGTCGCCGTGTGTGCATGTGTGCATGTGTGTGTGTGTGTGTGTGTGAGTAAACAAGCTGTCACCGAGGTGAAGGTTGAGCTACATTTGCACAACGGACATCCCCACTGGAGCCCCTGGGAGTTAGCAGAGAGGAGCAGCCTCCATGTTGACCCGTGAATACTGTGACTGACTGTCCCCACGACGGGGCTGTCAAATCACCCAAGGTGCTCTGTCTCCTCCACGAATACTAATTCAGTTGGTGGAACTGCAACCTGGAACAAGAGGCAAACCCCCACCCCCCCAGCTCACTTCAGTAATACTACCACCACTCCGCACGCCGCGGAGGACAGGAGGCTGTGGCGCTACCTAGGGAATGCCGCAGTGAAAGAAACCCAATCGTTTCATTTGTAACCGACCTGGTGATCTGATCTGTTTGGATCTCCTTTTCTTTCCTAGCCGATCAAATATTCACCAGGAGAGCCAATAGCCGTCCGCCCAGGAACTGTAATTATTATTTATCACACTAATCCAACGGCTCCTCCCTGGCAGCCAATCAGAGGCTCTTTTCACGGGGTCCACAGAGCCACCAAAGAACACAACTAGTTTTATTGGCGCTCATTAATCAGCCTCGTACGTCAACCCGGCAAAAAAAAAAAGGGGAATTTTAAGCAGAACCCGTAGTGCCGACTCAGATCAAGTCATCAATCACGGCTTAATGCAGGCTTGTAAGATAGGGGGACACGTCTAATGGGGGATCTAACCGCGGCCATTACCTGAAAAGGTTTTATTATTTCGCTATCTCACAACGCTAAAACATGATGGATGAGCAGGACGGGCAGTCATTTGCTGGACCCTGAGAGCATCCTGCGTCTGTACTGTCCTCCTTCCCTCTCCCTCTTCTCTTCTCCCCCAGCCAGGCTGAGGACATTGTCAAAGGTCCTGAGTTCTTTGATGAATGGGAAAAGTTTTCTCTCCTGTGGTTGCAGGGCTTCTAATGAGTTTCTGCCGAGCATACTGCCTTGGAGCCAGGCTGGAGGTCAAAAGAGAAACCTAGTTAACCAGCATAAGGAATGGCTTGGGAGATGGATGAGGAAAGTAACAAACTTTGGTTTGGCTGCCAGCTAATGTTTAGAGGCCCTTGAGGATGATTGTAATACACTCCTTTTAGATGTAAGCTTTCTGAGGCCATTCGATCTTTCTGAGTTTATGCTCGATGCAATTCTTCAAGCCTATTACGTTTTTTTCTCTTGTGCAATCACCATTGTAGACAATTAAACCTGAAATAAAACATACTGAACCCTTTTGTTCTGGGTACATAATCAACACAATAATGACTTAGGTGGTAATAATAGATCAAACCACCAGAGGGCACTGTTGTCTGTGAAGTTAAATAGCGGGACGCATAAACATAAATAAACAGATAAAGTTTGAAAAATGAAAGCAATTGATTTTGCATTGGCTTAATCAACTTCGTCAATGTTCCTGTATCATTTCTCTAACGATGTGTACGTCTCTCTCGTCGCTCATTAGTGTGTTAACTCTAAGTGTGTTAGCTCCTGAATAAAAATCCATGAATGGGAGAGATGCGGGGCTAAAAGAAAAGACGTAAGCCTTGGTTTTACGTCATTCCAAACGCATGTGCGTGCGCCCTTTCTGTCCCCGCGGACGTGCCAAGAAATAAAGGCTGAAGACCGTGCATGAACTGCACCACCGCTGATGTCGCCACTTGCCAAGCTTGTTGTCAGTTTAATTTTGGGGGAAAATGCATTAACCGTTGGATATGAAGATGGATAAGGTTGACATAAAATAAATAATAAATACAATTAATAATAATAATAATAATAATAATAATAATAATAATAATAATAATAATAATAATAATAATAATAATCAATTATAATAAATAATAATAACCCTAAACAACGTGACACGATCTTTGACAAGACGTTTCACATGGCCAATTATTAACTAATATACAATCGTAACTGTACAGAACATTGTTGTTGAGTTAATTTGAATGACTTAACAGTCCCTCTGTTTTTGTTTACCTCGTCCAGCACGTGGGGAGGGACATGAAAGCGTGAGTAAGGGGATTACCGATCGCACTTGACCAATGCAGACTGCCTGCTTCTTCAACACCGCTCTGTATTAAATAGCAAGGCGTAGAGAATACATTTTACACCTGATTGTCGTTGCCGTTTTGTCACTGTTTTTACAAGGTGCAGCCACTCACTCTCTAGCATCCAAGCATGTCTTTGTCCGGTTCGCAGACACCAGAAGATGGGCTTTACGGTAAGATGTTGTGGGTGCCGAACCGGCAAGTTGTTTTGTTACCAACATGCAAATTATTTTATAATACTACTTGATCGAGTCAGAACTAAATTCTAATAGATACGTTGTCCAATTCGGCTATATATTATTTAAAACAATGTGACCCATATCTCTTTCATCCCTACTCCTTTTATTTTGTGATATAAGGCTACTCGCGGTATTCATTTATTTTTGCCTAAGAATATTATTCTAAATTGTGAGAAAACAACACAAATGTACGACAGATGAGACAGGTGACCGATGGGCAACAAAACAATTTTGATGGACTATAATGACAATAAATGAATGATATTGCCCTACTGTGAGTCAATCTCCGTTCTCCAAAGTTATAAGCTCTGAGTTGTTTATGAAGACAGCAAGATCATATGGTTAAGAGGGGCCTCGGGAGGCTGGTTTAAAAGGATGTTGAGGAGAGAGGAAAGCAACGGCAGTTACAGTTGTCAGTGTTGTTGCCACCAACACCGTCTTTGTGTAAACAGATTTGATGACTCACCTCTGGATCTGAGTAAGCCAGTTAAGCCTAAGAGATTTCCTGACGCTTATAGCCCAATGTACTGTTTCCTTATAGCACATTAGCCAACTTAATGTAACCATCATTTGTTATGTAGGTTGGCCAGGGTATAAAAAAAGAGATATATAGGCAGCTAAGGCACTGATTAAATTCAGGCCATATTCAATCTGCAACACAAGATATTTTGGTGTAAGTATTGGACCCACCGTCAAACTGGCCTACATTAAATTTATGCAAACCTGATTTGGCAGCAGCCCATGTGAATGTGTACAGTGTTTCACCACAGAAACACAACTTGATGCCAAATCAGAGAGAGAGAGAGAGAGAAATCCTGCTGGCAGCCTGCGGTTATGTCATGACTCCCCCTCCCTGGGAACAAAACTAGGGCAATGGCACAATTTCCCCTGTGCCCCAACCCACCATGCATCCATCCCCAGTGCTGCTGTTTACATGAGCTGACTGTCACAAGGCACTGTAAAAAAGAAGAGGACAAAAGAAGTAGGATAGTGGATGGGTAGTGCTGGGGTTGATACCTCTAAAGGCAGGCGTAGCCAGAGAGAGGGAGAGAGACCATGAGCAGAGGAACAGGGGGAACAAACTAATCTCTAACAAAAATAAGATCTTATGTAAGCAACAGCTCTGTCAGCCTGGGTTAGCTGCCCCACTGATTGTTGGGTCCTGTGTGTCTGCCTGCCTGTGTGTGTGTGTGTGTGTGTGTGTGTGTGTGTGTGTGTGTGTGTGTGTGTGTGTGTGTGTGTGTGTGTGTGTGTGTGTGTGTGTGTGTGTACTGTGTATAACTGTTCCTTGTGTGCGTGTATGTACTGTATGTGTGTGGTTGGGTGTGTTGTTGTGTGTGTGCGTGTGTGTGTGTGTGTGTGTGTGTGTGTGTGTGTGTGTGTGTGTGTGTGTGTGTGTGTGTGTGTGTGTGTGTGTGTGTGTGTGTGTGTGTGTGTGTGTGTGTGTGTGCGTGTGTGTGTGTGTGTGTGTGTGTGTGTGTGTGTGTGTGTGTGTGTGATACATAGAAACAGCAGTGTATGTTCTTGTGTGTATGTGTATATCTGTCAAGGTGTGTCTACACATGCCACCTCAGGGACTAAGGGTCACCCAACCACAGCAACAACATGGGGCCGACTGGCCTGATGCCACTGTTGCAGCCGCCCTCTACTGTCTCAGGACACCCTGTCTGCTACCCACACCACTCACTACACCTCAACACACACGTTACAGTCACCGTGACCAACGGCACTGTGGTGTGGCCGACTTGGGGCAAAAAGGAAAACGATAAAAGCAGCAATGGATGACTCTCAACAAACAGACTGCGTCAAGTTGTCTTTAAAATGGACATGAGAGTGGTCACAGTGAGAGAGAAAAGAAACCCCAATACGCGGTGTTGACGACTTATCGCAGTGTTCTATTTCTGTGTCCCTTCTTGTGTTTGTGCCACTGCTGTGCTGGCTGGCCTCTTCTGGGCCAGTCGCCTGCAGGGCAGCCCGCTAGGAGGCTGTGTGCGTAGCACTGTAGGAGCAGGATGGGGGGAACTGACCCAGATGGAGATGGCGTTGTGAGCGTGGACACACTATTAATTGACCTGCGTGGAATTGGATAGTTTTCTTAAAACATACATTGAATCATCGTGTCACCCTCTGCATAATCTATTATTATTATTACCTCATTATCTAATGATGCAATAATCTGCCAATGTTACACATTGCATAACTGATACTGAATACTGCTGTTGTCTTTATATATTATGATCCTGTCATATCTGTAATAATTAGCCATTTGGCTCTAAACGGTAAGTCTAATGTTCGGTGTGGCCTTGTGTCCTTGAAAGGCTCGTGGGTCGAGCTGGAGGACCTGATCCAAGCAGTGAACCGTAGCGACAGTGTGACAGACCCACAGGATAGCGCCTCCTCCACCCTGCAGGGGGAGCTGGAGCGGATCCTGCAGGAGGCCCAGCTTGAGTGTGAGAGAAGTAAAGACAGGTGAGGCCAACGTTGACTCACTGACCTCCATGAGGGAAAGAGAGAGAGCGAGAGCGAGGCTGTGTGTACTAATACTATGTGTACTTAGACTGTGTGTACTTAGACTGTGTGTACTTAGACTGTGTGTACTAATACTGTGTGTACTTAGACTGTGTGTACTTAGACTGTGTGTACTTAGACTGTGTGTACTTAGACTGTGTGTACTAATACCATGTGTACTTAGACTGTGTGTACTTAGACTGTGTGTACTAATACTATGTGTACTTAGACTGTGTGTACTTAGACTGTGTGTACTAATACTGTGTGTACTTAGACTGTGTGTACTTAGACTGTGTGTACTTAGACTGTGTGTACTAATACTGTGTGTACTTAGACTGTGTGTACTTAGACTGTGTGTGTACTCATACTATGTGTACTTAGACTGTGTGTACTTAGACTGTGTGTACTAATACTGTGTGTACTTAGACTGTGTGTACTTAGACTGTGTGTACTTAGACTGTGTGTACTTAGACTGTGTGTACTTAGACTGTGTGTACTTAGACTGTGTGTACTTAGACTGTGTGTATTAATACTGTGTGTACTTAGACTGTGTGTATTAATACTGTGTGTGCTTAGACTGTGTGTGTACTAATACTATGTGTACTTAGACTGTGTGTACTTAGACTGTGTGTACTAATACTGTGTGTACTTAGACTGTGTGTACTAATACTGTGTGTACTCAGACTGTGTGTACTAATACTGTATGTACTTAGACTGTGTGTACTTAGACTGTGTGTACTAATACTTTGTGTACTTAGACTTTGTGTACTAATACTATATGTACTTAGACTGTGTGTACTTAGACTGTGTGTACTAATACTGTGTGTACTTGGACTGTGTGTACTTGGGCTGTGTGTACTTGGGCTGTGTTGCTAATACTACGTGTACTAATACTGTGTGTACTTGGGCTGTGTTGCTAATCCGTGTGTTTCTTTGACCAGTCCTCCCCAGGTGGTGACCCCGCTGACCTGTGTTTCCCCTCAGGTGTCCAGTGAGCACGACAGCAGCAGCAGCAGCAGCACAGACTGTGTCACTATACAGGTATCATACGCCACCCACCATCCATAAGCGGACACACATATGTATACATTTGTGTATGTGTGTATATATATACACACATACACGTGATAGAAAACAGCTTTTCAGACCAGATGTTCTCTCTTTTCTCCCTGTTCCTTTCTCTTTTCCTTTTATCGCCACGGTGACCCACGCCATTCGTTGGGACTCTTATTCTGAATCTCTGGTTGTTGTTTCTCTGTCTCTGCATGTGTCTGTCTGTCAAGGAGGAGGGGGAGAGGCGGATGAGCACCGACTGGGTGTGGGACTGGTCTAGTAGGCCCGAGAATATGCCCCCAAAGTGAGTAAGAACAGTACATGGTGAGGTTGGGTGCCTCCAGAATGAGGCTGTTTCTGTCCTCTTGTCCTAGGATTCATACTGTGGATGACTTGGAACACAAACAGCATAATGTGTCTAATAATAAAACTGCATGCAAATTATTTAGCAGAGCGAGAGAACTGTGTAACTTCATAGACCGGAATACAAATTCTGACTTTGCCTCGTACAAGAACTTGACGAAAAGACACATTGTGAGACTTTGGCATCCCGTGTGTTTTGTACCGCTGAACTCCTAAGAACCCCATGCAATGCTCTTGAGATTTCCTCTCCTGGAACAAAACAAATCAAATCTGACTGACTGGCATTTGATCCATATCTTTTAGCCGCCGCTTGTGTTCTCACATCCCCCTTATTTTGGTCTCCTCCCTTTTCTTCTCTCCCTCTTCATTGGCTTTGTTCTTTATTTTCCTCACTCCCACTCACCCAATCTGTTTTGTTTCTCACCTACCCCGTCTTCTTCCCTCCGTCTCTCTCTCTCTCTCTCTCACTCTCTCTCTCTCTCTCTCTCTCTCTCTCTCTCTCTCTCTCTCTCTCTCTCTCTCTCTCTCTCTCTCTCCCTGTCTTTCTATCCTACAGAGAGTTTGTGTTCCAGCACCCCAAGCAGTCCGGCTCCCTGAGCGTTAGGAAGACGGAGGTGATGAAGCGGGGGATCTTCTCCTCCGAGGTCCTCCTCATCCTCATCCCCTCGCTGCTAGCCTCCCACCTCCTCACGCTGGGAGTCGGGTGAGAGACAGTCCCAGACACCAGTGACAACACGGACACACGCACACACACACACGTAGATATATATGTTCCCACTGAAACACCTGTAGACACCTGTAGATATGGCAATATTTAGCTACCTGATTGGTCAATGTGGTCTGCATGAAAATGAGTGCAGAGAGGATGACTGTACATAGCTGACTATGGTGTATGACTGGAGCTTCCTTCTTCCTCCCTAGGATCTACATAGGGAAGCGACTGGCCGCCTCCACAACCAGCACCCTGTGACGTGTTCTTTAGGGCGTCGCTCTCATTTGCTGATAGCCAATCGAATGGCAGCCGCCCTCACCACAACATTGTTGCCCCCCTCTCTTCCCATCATGGGGCAACTATAAGACCCTGCCTTTGTGTACCATTGTATGTCTGTCTGTCTATCTGTCTATCTATCCAGCAGCACTCTATCTGTGTGTCCAGTAGTCTGCACCAGTACGTGCTTGTCTCAGGGCCAGAGAGAGAGAGAGAGAGAGTGAGAGAGAGAGCAGATAGATGCTGTCCGCCAAGTCCGACTGAGCTCACTGATATTCTCCTCGCAGAGTAACATTGATCTCACCTACAAAGCATTACAAAGGGAAAATTAGTTTAGAGAGGAATGTGAGCGAGAGCTAGATGAAAGAGAGAGAGAGAGAGAGAGAGAGAGAGAGAGAGAGAGAGAAAGAGAGAGAGAGAAGGATAGGTCAAGAGAGAGAGAGAGAGAGAGAGAGAGAGAGAGAGAGAGAGAGAGAGAGAGAGAGAGAAAAAATACAATCAAAGAATAAAGATACAGAGGAATAAGACTCAGAGCGAGGAAGACAATAAATGTTGGGCCCAGCGATAAAAGATGCATTTGTTACAAAACATGTTAAGTCTTGAATATGTATGTATTTCATGTCAAACATTTGAATTAAAAGCTTTGTGTAAAATTGTCACTGTAAGAGGTGAAATTATGTGACATGTGACTGTTAGGAAAGGCTTTATGTCTAAAGGTGTGGTGTAAAGACAACTACAGGTATAATGAGAATGGTTTAGATTGTTGAATGACTCACAAAGTGTCTGAGTCTCTTCGCTCTCTCCATTTTCTTTTCCATTCTTCCAACGCTTGTCGGCTATTTTTAGCCCTGATCCCTATCCATATTGTCTGTCTTGGCGGTTTATAAGGAGACCATTGATGGGGTATACTATATAATTATTCTTAGATTTCAGTCAGACTAGACTGGCAAGAAGCACTATAGCTTGGCCTTTTGCTGAGAGCGTCCAAGCTGTTTAGCAACCTGTGTCGTAAACGGCCACATCTGTTAAAAGCTTTACAGCTTTTCCATTTAAGGTGAGTCATTGCATCAACATGTTTGTTTGGCACAATCATTTTGTCATCTGGCTACTATTTGCCCCCAATGCTACCGTAGTGTTGAAATACCCAATTGCGTGTGTGCCACTGCTCCTGAAGGGCTGTTTCTCCTCGCAGACTGACCTCGTACACAGGAATGCAGTGACATCACCGCGCTGGTCTGGCACTTTCCGTCCGTCTTTGTCCTTCTTACATCACATCAATCTTTAAACTCGCGTTTTTTTGTCTTTATTAGACGAGCGTGCAGCGGGCGTCTGACTTGACATGAAGCCGTTCAGGCACGTCCCGTTTCGTAGCGTTCCCATGAACCTGGGACCCCCGTCCACTCACCCTGTTCAACATCCCGTTCAAATAGCTCGGCTCGGGCTGCCGGGAGCGGAGCGCTGCTTCTGACTTTAAATTGGACTACTTGTTGGGAGGCCTGGCCTGGCCTGAGTGAGTTGATGCTCCATTAGAAGGGTGTTTGATGTGAAGGGCGCCTGCTGGGCACACCAGGCTAGCTGCTCTCTCACCAAGCTGACGACGCAACTCCAGGCTGACACATGGTTTCCATTCTGTCTCCCGGTCTCACACACACACACACACACACACACACACACACACACACACACACACACACACACACACACACGACAACTACTTTTATCTTTATCTTTCACCAGCACACACTTTGATTTCCATGACCACATTGGCACTACTTACGTAAAGGTTCAGGCTGTGTACTTTAGTGGTTGGAAAAAAAAAACATTTCAGGAACGCCGTATTCTCTTGATAGACCCAGTTAGACTGGTACGTTGAAAAGCCAAAGGTTAGGGAACATTAAACGGCGTTCAGGAGAAACGTTTGCTTTGGCTGGTTTTCATTCAGAGAATGAGTAGATACTATGACTTTACCTAGCCTCCAAGTAGGCCCTGTTGACAGGCCCAGGTGGAACAGAGTGTGCAAATCCACCGTGCCTCCCACAATTACACGCTCCATTACTGTGAGCCCTGTTAACCTCTCCATAGCAGGGGACAGTGTCAGAGTAGGTGTATGTTTTAATCATTTACAGCCCCTCAAACGTAAGAGAATTTTATGTTAATGTGCGCACATTTGAGGTCTAGCAATATTTTTCAAACACTGTCTTGAAAAGGTAGATGCCACCCATATACATTTTATGCATGTTGGTCTTGCGACAGCAGGGTATTGCTGTGAAGGAGCTGGAGGTGTGCCATTAAAGGGGATGAGTCTCATCAGATTCCCGTCCCTGTCTTCTATCTAAGGGGATGTGGAGGAGAACACCGCAGTCTAAACCACTGCCTGGGCCAAATCTGCTAATTTCCTGAGAAGAGACGGCTGTCTCTCTGTGAAAGGCATTAGGTCCCTGCCCTTATATTGCCAGGGAGGAAATGGCGGTTCCGGTTTCAAACGGATCGGGCTGCACAAAGGAATGCTTTTAAAATGGCAATTCGTCCACCGTGACTTTGCATTCAAACAAGGTCACCCAAATTTTCCTCCATTGCCGAGGACGACAACTTTCCCACATGTGGTCCACTTCCTCTGCAAGAGGCATTCATCATAAGGAATCCGTATAGCTCATGACACTATCACACTCCTACACAACCGGGCCGAAAGCACAATACCACATGGTCGGACAAACAACCTTGCTCCACCTACACATTGTCTGACATTTCATGGCTCCAGTTTAAACTAGTTTATGGCCATGTTTCATTGACATGGGCATGATAAAGTAACTGGACACATGGACTCTCTAGCCAGTCTGCCATATACCGGTGGAGTATATTCCATACACATGAATACTGAATGAACTGGAATGCCTCAATTGGATGTTCAGTTTGTTAAAATGGCTGTGCGGTATTATTCAGCATACTAAATTCTGTCTGAAACATTTTGGATAACCTAGGACAGCCTAAAGTGCTGAACACACGAGCACGCGCCAGCGTTTTCTCACACCCTCCGACTCTTGCTTTTGATCCCAGCAGCATTTTGCTAATCCCGATCTACACCACTGACAGCGTATTAAGGAGGGAAGCACAGGATGAAAGGGCTCCTTTTGTGTACCTCTATTTAGATGAAGGTTTTTCTTTCCTGTCAGGCACCCAAACATGTGCATGCCCGCATCCACTGTTCCACCTTTGAGACTCTGAAAGGAGGGAATAATGGCTTCCATGTGGCTTGTTGTCTGCTCAGTCTCCCGACATCGTTCTCTCTCTGTCTCTGTCTCTCTGTCTCTGTCTCTCTGTCTCTGTCTCTCTGTCTGTCTCTGTCTGTCTGTCTGTCTGTCTCTGTCTCTCTGTCTCTGTCTCTCTGTCTCTCTGTCTCTCTGTCTGTCTCTCTCTCTGTGTCTCTCTCTCTTCCTTGCCGTCTCGGTCTCCCTCTCTCTGTCTCTGTCTCTCTGTGTGTGTCTGTCTGTCTCTCGATCTGTCTGTCTCTGTCTCTCTCTCTCTCTCTCTCTCTCTCTCTCTCTCTCTCTCTCTCTCTCTCTCCTCTCTCTCTCTCTCTCTCTCTCTCTCTCTCTCTCTCTCTCTCTCTCTCTCTCTCTCTCTCTCTCTCTCTCTCTCTCTCTCTCTCTCTCTCTCACTCTGTCTCTCCCCCTTCAGACTACCCTTAAACCACAGCAGTGGGAACAGTTCCTTGACAACTGGCCCAGTGCTCTGTCAGGGCCGTTTCCCGGGGGGAATCGCATGGTGAACTGTAGCTCTGCACCTACTCAGCCGGCCCGCCTAGACATGCTTGGCTTAATAAGGCAGAACTCAGGGGGATTGATGAGAGCGTTTGAATGGAGATTCAGACTCAGAGCAGCAGCACGCTTTAACATGTGTACACATTGGCAAAGCACCACAGGTGTGTACGCTCCCTCACCTCTGCATTCAATGGAAATGACTTGACAGTCAGAAGCCTCGATCAATAAAAGAGCAGACTAGGGGGAAGGCTTGGATTCAGGACTGTTTGATTATGTGCTGAGGAAAAAAGTTAGAAAAAGTCCAACGCAACAGTGGAGAGGGATGAGGGAGCGTGACGTAAAGTTGGAGGTCACTGGGTACAACACACAGACATCGTACACGCCACTGGTGTGCATTGATCAGCCGAGTAACTGAGCAAGTGTTGTAAAATGTGGGGTGTCCAGCGCCATGCTGAAAACCAAGAGGGTGTGAGTGTGAGCAGACAGCCGAGGAGCAGCAGCTGGCCAGCCCCGCGTCCTGACAACGGGCTAACACTTTACACCTGGTACAGCCATCAGCACGACCTCTC
Organism: Galaxias olidus; assembly: GCA_026901105.3. Classification (NCBI taxonomy): domain Eukaryota; kingdom Metazoa; phylum Chordata; class Actinopteri; order Galaxiiformes; family Galaxiidae; genus Galaxias; species Galaxias olidus. The sequence continues at coordinate 59,483 of JAPMUY010003934.1, forward strand.
TAAGCCTGCTTGTTCCAAGGGGCCACCATTCAATCCTCTTGGCTAATCACCCTGGAGGATGTGAGAGAGGCACCAAAAGAACATAGTTGTTTTCAAAAGAATACGTTTTCCAATAGCAGTGCCGTTGCCGTGGGAATACTGTGGTGCACTTATCGTCAATCTTGTGTTGTAAGAACTGTGTTACCCAGAAAACTACTCAGAATTGGTTATGCTTTCGTCAATAGAGGCCATTTTGAGGGATCGCATGGACAGCCACAATGGAATGAATGTGATCTGGTCACAGCATTGTTTGAGATTAATATCATTAAGTCCTACCATGTTGATTTAGAATACAGATAATTATTTATTCTTTCTTTGTGTGCAATGTTTTTCCTATTCCAAGCCAGAACCTAAGTGTTTTACCTCTCTGTCCAACTTCATAATAGCCTGAATAAATCTGCATACGTAATAGTGTCTCCAAAATAAATTAAAGGAAACGGGGTTTTTTTCTGATGCAATTCCTAGCCCTTAATACTTCTCTTTTTCATTTTCTTGCTTGCAGAACTGGGATAGTTCTCGAAAACATGAAACCCTCATATCCACCGTGACGTTCCAATTTAACTCAGGCGTTAGCAGCTTGGAGACCCAGCGCTCCTCAGGATGTGGTCTAGTTTATTAAGCCTCACCCTCTGCTATGGCCTCACAGCTACAGTCAGCCTAATGACAGAGAGAAGCTCTACCCACATACTGTAATTTGGGGTTTGAAGTCCCCACTCTCCACTGGACTGGACCAGCCCTCCGATAAATGGTTGGGCTCTAATTGGATACCGGATCAAACCCCCCTGTCCTTCTCTGACAGACTGACGACGGTAGTGTCCTGTTTTTATGAGAGGTAGAGAGGAGGACTGGGGACATCAGTGGGTGACGTGACACCCCATTGTTAATGGCAGCACGGTAAGTACCGTGGCGCAGCGGGAACATCAGCGGAGCAGACAGATGTACTCTACAGTTCACTGTGGGACGCCATGTTGTCAAAGCCTCCGTCCACTCCACAGTGGCAACGCGGCATGCTGCTATTTCCATTTGAGAGCAAACTCAAAAACGAAAGATGAAAGTCCTGCGTGTTGCCACGGCGCCTTTGAGGAGGTTCACCTGCGTCTCCCTTTGATTTCGATTCTCCTGTTTCTACCGCGCCATTTAAGCCCTGTGTTTTCTGTTGCCCCTTGTTCGTTCATTGTATTTGTCAATTGTTGTTGCACTGGTTTTCAAGAACGGTGTGAATTCAATAATGGAATATTTTCTTCGATTGGGTCTGCCCCTCGTCTCCGTGGGCGCTCGATACAATGCGTCAAAGTCACGATGTGCTTAAGATGATGATTAGTGATGTGCTCTGACACAGTGCACAGTCAGGAAAGATCACTTAGTATCACCGTGTACCGCTGCCTGTACCTGAATACCAAAGAGAACACGGAAACCCTGTAGGTATTATCCCAAAACGACGTCCTTGTGAAGATATTACATTTATTAACTCAATACAACTACAAGAAGCATTAGTGAGACAAATGAAAGACTTCTGAGGATCCAACTTCATGTTTTAAACACATCTTAAATCCCCCAAATATCCAGGGATTACAAAATGAGACCCACATCATCTGCATCCAGACTAAAAATAGCGGGGCGAGAGAGTGTCTGGGAGATTGGGGTTTGGGCTGAATCCGACTCAGAGCCCTCTCCAGCGTTCACAGGATGATCTCATAGACCACACGGGGACATGAGTCAACTCTGCTCCTCCAGCCAAAGGATAAGGTCTGTTCAAATGTTCAACCGTCCTGGCCTCAATCAAAGACATCCGTGAGGCTCCAACTCTTACAGCACCGCATGCCTGCGGCGGATTTCCCTGTACTTCCAACCAATCAGACGAGAGCCTATACTCAGTGGGTGACCTATCGCTGTAGCTCTTGGACGGGGTCCACGCCAGGAACCACGAAACCCACTGCAGCCTCCGAGCGGGAACAAGCACACAGAGAACACCTGCGGTGCTGTAGGAAACAGAACATATGAGTCATTGTTGTTTGTCGATACGGTAACTGCTGTTTATTGTTGAAAGAGTGTTTTTTTTTTCAACAGCAGTTGACCTCATTGTTTGGACTAAAATGCCGGGTAGCGTTGGCCGCGCCACGGTGTTCTATTTTACGGCGTTGACTCAGCCAGGTCGGGAGCAAGGTGCTGCTGCTCAGTAGCAGCTCCCCCACTGAGTCTGAGGTACCCTCCAACAAAACCACCATTTTCCAAAATGGAACCGACCGCGTCCGCTTTTTAAAAGAAAAAATGGGTTCAACAAGTCCAAACAAACATCATGAAGCCGCCCCACGCTCTTCCTCTGTGCCAAGTGTGACGACTAGCCTGGTGCCAGACATTCTGACGACCTCCGGCCGCGAGCGTGCTCCGTCCCGTCTCGATCGCAGCCCGCAGGTAAACAGGGGGCTTGTTAAAAGGCCCGCTTCCAGGACTCATTTCCTGGCTTCTGCCGGCGGATGAAGGGGATGCAAGGACGCAGGGGAGAAAGGTGTTGTCTGAACTCTGGATGGGAAAGTGAAAGGATCTGGCTGCGTTTCAGGCGAGGTGTGGGCCGCCAATAAAACAAATCCCAGAGGCCAAAAAAGGAGCTTTACTGCTCGCCATTAACACATCCAGAGGTGTTTCCTTCACTCTCCAAAGACACTGCAGACCTATAAATCATGTAAATCTGTTTTAGATCCCAGATTACGTAAAACATAACGGGGTTTCAGCAGGTCCCATGCTGGAGTTCCTGACCTGTGTGTGAGTCCCCCGCCCACGCGTCTGTACAGAGGGGGGCCAACGGGGGGGCCGGTGAGGGAGCTCCTGAAGCCGTCTCCCCCCGTGGCCACCTCCTCCTCAGCATGGGGCCGTCTGAGGAAGGTTTCACATCATCTCAGGCCCGTCCGCTCCTCCCTCCCTCACTCCGTCTCCTGCCCTCCTCTCTTACACAGAGAAACCAGACGCTCCTAAGGGCTCCCTAAGATAGCCTAGCCTCGTACACACACACACACACACACACACACACACACACACACACACACACACACACACACACACACACACACAAACACACACACGCACCCCTACGACAAGCCAGGGACAAGGGTGCTAAGGATACTACCACTGGGCCTGAAAAGGATCCAGAGCTACAGAGAAGTTGCCGCTGACTAATCTGGGGCCAGTTGGAGCAACAGAATGGAGCTGTGGACTGCTGTGATCCTCACTGCACAGTTGATCCTCCACCTTTCCTCTGAGGTGGAGGCACAGGCTTCAGGTGAGTCTGGTTTTGTGTTTTAGCTTGCACTTCTATTCTGTATTATTGCAGTCAACCTTTATGGTCATAATTGAGTGATATGCCAAAATGTACTTTTAATGGAAAGGCAGTAAAAAGTGTTTGAAAATATATGAAACGTTTAATTGAGTTAACATATAATTTAAATTGAATTGAAAAGTCTGGCAAAAATGAGTATACTTAATGGAGTTAATGCATAAATTAAAGAGCTGTGCTTCACCCTTCACCATGTATCTCAGTGTTATTCAAATATGCTACTACCTCTGAACTTTCACACTGATGGCTCTACCACATAACATGATTTAGAATATCATATTCAGCGCAAGACCCAGAGTACACAAACAAAGATAGACATGGCATTTGATACTTGGCTAGGTAAGAAAAAAATTGCAGGACAAATATGAAAGTGGTGAGAAGATTGAAAAGACACATTGTGTAGGAATTTGTACCCAGAGTGAAGGGTTGATGACTGACTGAGACTGCTATACTAATTGTGAAATAGAGTTCTTCTATGGGTGTGAGTGTGAGTTTGTGTGTGTGTGTGTGTGTGTGTGTGCGTTGTGTGGGTGTGCTTGTGCGTGTGTGTGTGTGTGTGTGTGTGTTTGTGTGTGTACTCCCAGTCTCATAATACTGGTCTAAACCCCGAGCTGATAACAGCCTGCCTGTGACTCCGCCTCCAGTCTGTTTCTGATTTAGAAACAGTCCCAGAGAATCACACACGTGGGAATAATCAAATATGGTCTGAAAGTAATACTCAGGTCTGAGAAAACAAATATAAGCACAAGCGCATGCATGCACACACACACACACACACACACACACACACACACACACACACACAGAGAGACACAACTGTCAGTCAGCTGGAGACATATAGGTGTTCATGTTTTCACAGCTGTTCACAGATTGCACAGTGATAGACAGAATCAATTTGACTAAATATGTTCATTCCTAAAATAATGGCTGCATGCTGCTGTGCATAAAACAAGCTGGAATCTAAATTTATGAGATCCTCATCAATAATGTCCATTTACTTGTCAAAATTATATGAGAAATGTTAAAATGATTCTGGAAAATGATCCCTTGCTCAAAATTGTGAGTCTTGGCAATTCGGTGGGTGTATAATTATTAATGTATTTTATCCAGCAATAATAGTTCACGACAGTTGGTGTTTCTTTTTTACCAACAAAATGTGGTTTTATGTTGTTTTGTATGAGGTCGTTTTATTCAGTCTAATGGATGAGGGTGAAATAAGACACGTGCTCACAGTACTTGGGTAAAGATGCCCTGGCCCACACAAATTACTCACTCACTCCACAAAACAAGACAGCGGATGTGTGTGTGTGTGTGTGTGTGCGTGTGTGTGTGTGTGTGTGTGTGTGTGTGTGTGTGTGTGTGTGTGTGTGTGTGTGTGTGTGTGTGCGTGCGTGCGGGTGTGTACGTGGGTGTGAGCACCCACTGCTGTCTCTCTCCACAAAGACAGATGGGAGCACACGGGGTGAAGAGCAAATGAGTGGCTTTAGGTTGTTTTGTTGGGAAAGCCCCGCTCCGCTCGCGGGCCAAGTCCCGGCCATGCAAACAGAGATCTGTCTGTTTGCATGGCGTCTAGCTCTCACCAGGTGAGGAGGACAATGGCCCGTGCCAAAAGCCTTCTTACAAAGCCAACCTGTCTCCTGTGTTTGTAAAGGTGAGATGGAGCACAGGAAAAGGCCCCATGAAAGGAGGCCTGTTTGCATGTTGAGGTCGCGCTTAACTCCACGCCCCCTTAACACAAAAATAGAAGGAAAAGGAAGACCTTTGTTATTCCCTGGTGGGCTGGAGGAAAGAAGGGGGGGGGGGCAGACGAAGATAAGAAAAGAAAAGAAAGAACGGATAAAGGAGAGATCTCATCTGGACATCACTCTTCACAATCTGGACTCTGAAGAGCGCAATTTCTGGAGGCGTTTTGGGAGTGGATCCCTGTCCCTGGTGGCAGACCGCTGTCGGAACACTTGTGTATTCATAGGGGGCAGTGACTCTGGACAAGAACATTCAGGACATATCTCTCCATGGCTGGCCGGGATCCGGAGTGACTTCATTAACAGTGAAGCGACCTTGAGCTCAAGTCCCCCAGAACGTATTACACATTCCACTCCCCTAAGCACTGATCAGATACAGTATGTCCACATTTCCAAAATACATTTCCATTGTATTATTTATAAATAACTTATAAATGACAGTGTAGGATGCAGTGTTGTAATGCAGTGGTACAGTTGTTCAGGGAACCTTGATCTGCTACTAGAGTTAAATCTTAGAAAATAGTACAAATCATTTAGATATTGACAGAGAAATAATTGTGCTTGCAACTTTTGTTTTTTTCCCCCAGCTAACAATAGTGTTAGAATTGATTCCCGTAGCAAGGCTTGATTTAATTTGTTTTCTCCAACCTCGTCTGCCAAGCCAATCATCATAACTGGCACAGTCTTACTTTGGTACACCCTAACCTCCTGCTTAATAATCATCATCTTCTGACTGCGTGTGTGTGTGTGTGTGTGTGTGTGTGTGTGTGCGTGTCAGTCTTTGAGTGTGTGCTCTCCCGTCTGTCTTTGGGTTTTGTTTACTCTGGGATTTGAAGCAGACTACAGTTCTGAATATTAAACGCGGCGCTCAGTTACTCAGGAGTCGTTCTCTGTGCTCCCTCTGCTCTCCAGTCTATGATCTGCTCACCTCGCCTGACTGCCTGCCAGACCTGCTGCAGGGCGGCCTGGTGGAGCAGGGCCGCGCCGAGGCCTTCATCCTCGCCTCCTTCAAGCTGCAGCCCAAGACCGGAACCACCGTGTTTGGCCTGTACAACCCCCGGGACAACAGCAAGTACTTTGAGTTCACGGTGCTGGGGAAGCTCAACCGAGGTAAGGGGAGCCGGGGACAGATGCAGCTTTACATGACGGCTGCTGGTTGATGCTCCTGCGTGCAGCTGAGAGGGTGGGGGAGAGTCATGATAAAGTTTTTCAGGTGTCTGTTGGAACTTTAAGCTTCGGCATTTATTTTCCCATCTTCAGGGACTTTCCTCTGGGATTACGGCCGACTGAACGGAACGTTCTCCCGCTGTCCTTTCCCTCATGTCCTTCTCCGTAGCGATCGCCTGTTTTTTGTCAATACTCTCGCTCGCTCTCCGCCTACATTATTCATTTAATCAACCCACGGAACTCATTTACATTCACACCTATTCCTTTTTTCCTCCTTCGTTCTTTTCTCCTTCAACCCATTCCCCTTCTCCATTCCTTTCCCATTTCCATTCCCCCTCCCCTCCTCCCCCTCTTACTCCCTCAATTTCCCCCTCCCCTCCCCTCCCCCTCCGGTAGCTGTGCTGCGCTACCTGCGCACCGACAGGCGCATGGCCTCGGTGACCTTCAACAACCTGGACCTGGCGGACGGGCAGCGCCACCGGCTGCTGTTCCACCTGAAGGGCCTGCAGCCGCCGGGCCCGGGCGGGGTGGAGCTCCACCTGGACTGCCGGCTGGTGGAGACGGTGCGGGACCTGCCCTCCGTCTTCCAGGGGCTGCCACAGGGCCACGGCCTGGTGGAGCTCAAGGTCATGCAGGCCAAGGAGGAGGTATGGTCTCTCCTGCACACACACGCGTTCTGAATCCCATTACGTGGTGCATGAACAGCATTGCGGCACACTCAAATTGTTATGGGGTGATGGGGGGCAGGAAACTTTGCACAGATCAGCACCAACCGTGTGAAGAAACGGTTGGTGCAGAGAATACGTATGTGTTTATCTGTAGGTGGGTCTGCCACTCCTTTTATAACCCGTACTATAGTTACTCGGTAGCGGTGTCGCCTACATGCCTTCAGGGCCGCTCTTGTTTGTTTCAACAGGAGGAGCTGGACGAGCTTAAATTTGTGGTTGGAGACACTTTTGAAAGCGTTGCCTCTTTGCAAGAATGCCACTTCCAGCAGAGAGACTCAGTGCAGACCTTGGGTAAGATGGCCTTGCCTCAAAATACAGACCAAACCAATCTATTTGACTGAAAAGTGTTCTAGTCTGGAGGATAGTAGCCTCAAAGCAAAGTACGTTCTGCGGGCTATCCTCTGTGACAGATGACTTTGCGTGGCCGCAGTACACTGACACCGTTTGCTCCATCAGGGGTTAACACCAAGCAGCTGTCCAATCAAATGCTGGATCTTACCAAGGTGATAAATGAGCTGAAAGACGTCCTCATTCAGCAGGTAACTGACCCCCAGCCTCTCCCCACAGGACCACTTAACCCCTGCAATCTGACCCCTGACCCCCGGATATAAATTCTCTCTCTGTGTGTTTGTGTTTGATTTCCCACAGGTCAAGGAGACCTCGTTTCTCAGGAACACCATCTCCGAGTGCCAGGCCTGTGGTACTAAAAGAAAAACAATGCCTGCTATTTCACAATCATGGGATTCCAGAGCTTAGCATGTTTTCATAGCAATATGTAACATGGACTATGAAGCAGTGAACCTTCTAAGCGTGTACTCTCTCTGGTGGCTTTTTGAAGGGCTGGGTGGAACGGAGGTTCAGAAGCCAAAGTGCGCCCCGGGCGTGTGTTTCCGTAACGACGTGTGCATTGAGACCGCAGACGGGGTTGAATGCGGACCCTGTCCTGATGGATACACGGGGGACGGCTTCAGCTGTGATGACGTAGATGAGGTGTGTGTGTGTGTGTGTGTGTGTGTGTGTGTGTGTGTGTGTGTGATTATGAAGGCCTGTTGGTTGGTGTTTCAGTTTAATTATGTTCTCACAAAATGTCATCACAATAAAACCCTGAGTGGAGTAATCGCCGCAGGGGGCCCATGGAGAATGTGCAACATTAACAGAACTCCTTTCACCCTCCCTCTCTTCCTTCCTCCATCCTTTTTCCCGGTCCCTCTTTCTCTCTTCAACAATGTACGCGTGCGGCTTTTACTTTCCTTTATATGTTTGTTCTTTATTGCCTCTTTCTCTTTATCTCTTTCCCTCTACACGCATCTATCTACTGTACCTCTCTTTTTTCTCTGTGCGAGCGTGCGCGTGCAGTGTCAGTTCAATCCCTGTTTCCCAGGGGTGAAGTGTGTGAACACAGTCCCAGGGTTCCGCTGCGATGCCTGTCCTCTGGGGTACAGCGGTCTGGCAGTGGAGGGTGTGGGAGTGGTGTACGCCAAGAACAACAAACAGGTCCGACGCTGTGTGGCTTTCTTTTAAAAAAAAAACACGTTGAGTTTTAGGTTTCAAATACCGTGCATCTCAGCATCATATAACTAATGTTAACCCTTTAAATCCCTCAGACGTGCGATGACATTGACGAGTGCAAAGGGCCTGACAACGGAGGCTGCACGGCTAACTCAATCTGTTCAAACTCCATGGTAAGACACGGTACTATCGGACTGAATATCTCACAATTGATAACCAATTACATCTTTTTAGGCCACATATTGCATCATGTAAGACTAGCATTGTTTTACTCTTCCTCCAAAAGGAAAGCGGTGATATGACTGTTCCTCCTGTGGTCGGTGGAAGGCCGTGGGGTTACTCACTGTTGATCTGTCTGTTCTGTTCAGGGTTCCTACCACTGTGGCACCTGTAAGACAGGCTTCACTGGGGACCAGGTGAGGGGCTGCAAACCAGAGATGAGCTGTGGGAACAGCCTGACCAACCCGTGTGACGCCAACGCCCAGTGCATCATGGAGAGGGACGGCTCCGTCACCTGCCAGGTAGGGCCCCCTGGGGCCCAGGGAAACACTATCGCCATGATAAGAGCCCAGAGACTCGAGATGGACTGTGTTCCCACTGAGGCTGTTTTTTGTTGTGTGTGTGTGTTTTTGTTGTGTGTGTGTGTGTGTGTGTGTGTGTGTGTGTGCGTGCCACTTTGTGTGCGTGTGTGTGAGTGTGTGTGTGTGTGTGTGTGTGTCTGTGTGTGTGTGTGTGTGTGGGAGGGAGGGGGGTGATAAGAGACACGACCAGGGGTTAATAGAACATTCGATTGAACACGAGTCTCCCCCTTTTTTCTCATTTTGTTTCTGCCACCTGCCCTCTAAACACACAAACACGTAAAGCCCACCTCCCACTTGACTTCCAATCTCAGAGTCTGAAGTGCGCCTGTCTCCGCTTCTCTCCTCAGTGTGGAATTGGCTGGGCTGGGAATGGCTATCTGTGTGGGAAGGACACAGACATTGATGGATACCCCGATGAGAAACTCAAGTGCAAAGATATGAGCTGCAAAAAGGTAACCATGGTTACGGCTGACTTTGTCCGCCCCGGCATGCTGTAAACACACAGTTCTGTTCACAGCATTTCTTATGCCCAGGGAACAGAGCGCGTCCAGTTCATTGAGTTGTCAAGAGAATAACAGTTCTGGAATTTGTCCTTTCCAGGATAACTGCATGTTTGTTCCCAACTCTGGTCAAGAGGATGCCGACAGGGATGGATCAGGAGATGCCTGCGATCCTGATGCAGATGGAGATGGCATTCTGAACGAACAGGTTTGTTCAGTCTAGAGCACACAGTGCAGAGTAGTCCCAAGACACAACACAAGACGCACACACACACACACACACACACACACACACACACTCACACACACACAGCCACCTAACCCCCCCCGAACACAGTGACCCTGAACGGTCTCCTCCTTGTCGCCTCATGTAGGACAACTGCTGGCTGAAGCCTAACGTGGACCAGAGGAACAGCGACAAGGACAGCCACGGCGACGCCTGCGATAACTGCCGCAGTGTGGAGAACGCTGACCAGAGGGACACGGACGGCGACGGCAAAGGGGACGCCTGCGACGACGACATGGACGGAGACGGTAGAGACACACACACACACACACACACACACACACACACCTGGCTATCTGTCCGCCTCTCGTTCCTGAACAAAGTGACGTGCCTGACCACTACCCCCTGACGGTGACCGCTGAGCGCTGTGTCTTTACCTCTGACTCCTAACATGCAGTACAGCAGCAGTGCACAGTTCATATACTGTAACAGTCTACAGTAACAGTGCAGTCCAGTCCCTTATGTCAAAGATAACAGTTAGTATGCACCATAAACACAAGGCAATAGGAATAACACGATAATCCCCGACATTGGTATTGACCTTCTACCCGATCCTATCATTAAAGCCTACCGTCAAAGGAGAACCCACGGGAGAGAGCCTTAGCAGAGAGCGTGTGCCGTCATGAAACTAACTCTGTCTACCAGGCCTGCAGGAGAGATAACGATGTTGTTTAGCTAGACTCTATTCTACACAGACCGCTTCCTATTGACCTTTATACAATTACAGTCCTGCCACTGCCCTGAGATAAATGAAAGCCGGCATCTCGTGAGTTTAAACGGAGGATCAACCCCAGGGACAGTGCAACAGTGCACCCCAGTGGTTGGAGATGTGAACTGCATGTCAGTTGAACTATGTATTCAACGGACATTGTAAGTTTAAATGCGTCATCCAAACCGCTCATCTCAAATCTATAATGAATCATTTGTATCCATGATACTTTATAATGGCAGTGTTCTTATTTTAATTTCACTGATCTACAATACTTTGTTTTTGGGATTGCAGACCGTAAGCATGTAGAACAGAAAAATCCCCTGGTTATCATTAGACATTTCTTCAGCGAGGAATATCTCCCAGCTTTTAGAGGATTGGCTGTGATGCACTAGTCCCAATGCTGCCTGAATAAGGGCAACACACTTTCTCTTCTGATTGGTCTCCAGGTCTGAAGAACTTCCTGGATAATTGCCAGCGCGTTCAGAACCGAGACCAGTTGGACCGGGACGGCGATGGAGTGGGAGATGCCTGTGACAGCTGCCCTGATATTCCCAACCCAAACCAGGTCAGAACGGGCCGCCGCTGGGCTCCCCACACACCTCATTACACTGGGACAGACGGACGGACGGACGCATGGATGGGACACGCTGACTGACACTGACTGGCTGACCTGCTTGAGAGTTTGAGAGTCTGAGGGAAACATGGTAAAATGTCTTTTCTGGTTTCAGTCTGATGTGGACAACGACCTGGTTGGGGATTCCTGTGACACAAACCAAGACAGGTGAACCTTTTTTTAAATAGCATGCCACGCTTCACAAGGTCTATAGGTACTGCATAGGTAATATTTATGTCTATAGAAATGTAGTTTCTTCCGGTTAACACACACACACACATGAAAAAATAAATGAAACAATCCAGGTGAACAGATGGCCCAGCTTGCTAGAAAATTGACCAATGTGTCACTTTGTACGTGTCATATCCCTGTAGTGATGGCGACGGTCACCAGGATACCAAAGACAACTGCCCGCTGGTGATCAACAGCTCCCAGCTGGACACAGACAAGGACGGTCTAGGGGACGAGTGTGACGATGATGATGACAATGATGGAATACCGGACACCCTTCCTCCAGGACCAGACAACTGCAGGCTGGTGCCAAACCCTGAACAGATTGATGACAACAGTCAGTTGCTATTCTTTACTGAGATATAATGATTGGGAGCTTAAGCGAACCATCTCTTCCCTTGATTAGTTTAACCCCTAACAAACCTCTATCCAGTGCATGTGTCCAAACTTGTTGACTCATTTATTTATTTATTTCTTTTGGCTGTGCCAGATGATGGAGTCGGCGACCTGTGTGAGTCGGACTTTGATCAGGACAAGGTGATTGACAGGATCGACAACTGCCCCGAGAACGCAGAGGTCACACTGACAGACTTCAGGGCCTATCAGACGGTGGTGCTGGACCCCGAGGGTGACGCCCAGATTGACCCTAACTGGGTGGTCCTCAACCAGGTTAGATCCTCACTACAAACAGGAAGGTCAATTACCTCAATACATAAATGAAGTGTGTAAAGACCTACAGTGAACTAAATACAGTATATAGCACAATGAGTCATGTGTTTTGTATGGCCGGCCTGTCTTCTCTCCCTCAGGGAATGGAGATTGTGCAGACCATGAACAGTGACCCAGGCCTCGCTGTTGGTAAGATACTTTTTGCTAGCTTGAACACAAAAAAAAATGTATGTCAAGACACACGTCAGCAGACTAAATACTGTATCTGATCTTCTAAACCTTCTTGTTGCTAGGCTACACGGCGTTCAGCGGCGTGGACTTTGAGGGCACGTTCCACGTGAACACGGTGACGGACGACGACTACGCCGGCTTCATCTTCGGCTACCAGGATTCGTCCTCCTTCTACGTGGTGATGTGGAAGCAGACGGAGCAGACCTACTGGCAGGCCACGCCCTTCAGAGCGGTGGCCGAGCCCGGCATCCAACTCAAGGTCAGAGCCCCTCCTCACCAAGCGTCGCAAGCCGCCAATACTGCACATTCTCAACCGCTTGAAGTCAAATTGTACTTTTGTAGTCTTTTTAGCTCGTGTTGACGTTTCTCCCTAGCTTTCCCCCACTTTTTTCAAATGACTACTATTCCAACCGTATTCCTCTCGCATCTCCCAGGCGGTGAAGTCCAAGTCCGGCCCAGGCGAGCACCTGAGGAACTCCTTGTGGCACACGGGAGACACCAACAACCAGGTGCGCCTCCTCTGGAAGGACCCCCGCAACGTGGGCTGGAAGGACAAGGTGTCCTACCGCTGGTACCTCCAGCACAGGCCCCAGGTCGGCTACATCAGGTGAGACAACAGCAACGCTTGGGGAGTGTAACTGTTGATGCACAGGCAGAGGGCTTTACCAAGTGCACGGGTCAGTTTAACTGGATATCAGGTAAAGGCATACAGTACATGCATAACTGCATAATCCTTTGTCACCATGAGGATCATTATGTTGCAGTTGTAAATAGAAACTTGACCCAGACTTTGCCTGAATCTACTTCATGAAATGATTGTTTCTGGAAAACGTTCTAACGTGCGTCTTGATCAGGGCCCGGTTCTACGAGGGCACTGAGCTGGTGGCTGACTCTGGCGTCACCATCGACACCACTATGAGGGGAGGACGGCTGGGAGTCTTCTGCTTCTCGCAGGAAAACATCATCTGGTCCAACCTGAAGTACCGCTGCAATGGTGAGGCATAAAAATACCTGTGTCAGTGCTGCGTAACATGATCTTCTCAATTCGATTTCTAAATAGAAAGCACTAAGTTAGGTAAGGATTAAAGTCAAGGTAGGGCATGGGAAAAGTAACAAAGATCCAAGACAGGAAAAGTTGGAATATAGAACATTGGACCACTTAACACGAGTCACACCATAAGGACTCATTGGCACGCCCTAATTAGACATAACTGCATTTTGTTGCTATAGTTTCTGTCTCATTAAACAAAATTCCTTCTTACTGTAATATGGCTAATCATACACTATTAAAATAAAGCATTCCATACATATGTTAAACCTTCATCTCTCACAAAACCTTGCCCTTGTTTTTGACCTTAACGATGAACCTCTTACCTTCGTAGACACCATCCCCGAAGACTTCCAGGAGTTCAGCACTCAGCACAGCCCGGATGCTCTCTAGTCTCACAGTTGGGAACCCGAGAGAAAAGCACTCTATCTCTCTCTCTCTTTCTCTTTGTGCTATTTGTGTTTGTGTGTGTGCTGTGTGCGTGTGTTTGAGGTGCATGGTTTGTGTGCGCAGCGTATCTGAACATGATGTGTTTTGTATCCAACGTCGTCTTTTTTTCTGTGCGTCTCCGTGTCATTATCATCCTCTCCATTGTCTTTGTGTTTAATCGTCCTCTCAGTGTTACAAACTGAGGCAGAGAATAGGGAAACAAAAGAGGTACATTATGATGAATATTACTGAACATAAATCCTTTTGTTTCTTACAGTATGTTCAATTTAACGCAATACATTAATCTTTTTTGAGTTTTTTTTGATACCTCCTATGAACTTTGTCCACCATCATATAAGCTTTATCTGTGGGGTTCCTTTTGTTCCTTGGTACCTTTTTTCTTGTTACCTTCTTTATATTCTTTTGGGAGTACATTCTCTGCACGTTGCATCAGTAAACTGACAAGGGAGAAGAGACAGCTATTGTCTGTGAGGACAATACGCTCATCATGACTTCACTTCTCATCATCTTACTATTACAGGTCCTGCAATCTGCAATGGATTGTACACTGATGCCAAGACAATGTCTTTAGTCTGTCTGGTCTCAGTCTCTGTGTATCAGACAAAGATTGCTGTAATGTTTCGAAATCAAAAATCACAAATAAAAGCTATGACAGGTGATGTGGCCATGATATATTTCTGGACCTTTCTTCATAAAGCGAAATAGCCACAGGGACCCTTTGGGAATGTTAACTTCTGTGTGTGTTTTTATTTTTTTTTAAATAAGCCATTCAATAACCTCATTAAATTAGACTGTTATTGTTATTGTGTTATTGCAGCCATGAGTAATTATTGGACTCATAATGACAATTTAATCCTAACACACAACAGCAAGCCAACACTCTATCCTTACACAATTAACAACTATTCACCTTCTGAATACAATCTATTCAAATTAGCTTCCGAATCATCAGACTTGTGATGAACATTTCTTTAATGTTTAATGAGGGCTTCCGGTGTAAAGGAAGATCGTTGTAAACATTAAACATTGAGTAGGTCATTTGATCCTTGATTCCAACATAGCAAAATGAAACTGGGCCGGATGCAGGCCGGATGTACCGCAACTGCTGGTCCGGATCCGGGAAACACGCAATTAAGATCAATTCCGGTGCCCAAGGAATGTACAAGATATGTGCGGCTTTTAGCCGAAACCGGGGCTGAGGTGGGCGGATTTGTTTGCTCTGTTGGATTAGCTGCTGGAGGAAAGAAAGGAAGAAATCATGTTTGAAAATCAGTTCTAATCACGGAAAGTAAATACAGTTCAGGCCGGTGTTTTGCAATGGCTTTAACTGGAGCAAATCTATGGATGCATGCCAGTGTCCCGTTACTATTACAGAGACATCAACAGGAAACTCAGCAGGGTTACGGGGTAAGAGGTCAGTGCTCTGATCACTGCTCTTTTTGGGGGATTCCTTGGTAATATACTATTTTTTAAGGATTAAACGGATTTACTCACTTAATTCAGAGAGGTGTGTGAGGTTTTTGAGTTATTGCTACTGTCTGAGGGACAAGCTGACTGAAAACATACTGCATTCAGTGAAAACTCTCCTAACTGGTGTCCCTTACAACAGCACACAGGAGTCGTTCAGAAATAAAGTCCCGCATGTATCACCTCATATTGTGTGTGTGTGTGTGTGTGTGTGTGTGTGTGTGTGTGTGTGTGTGTGTGTGTGTGTGTGTGTGTGTGTGTGTGTGTGTGTGTGTGTGTGTGTGTGTGTACGTGCTAACATTTCTGTACGGTGGGAAGGCTTTGTGGAATGTTTTTTTCTAAACAGTGTGATCAGAATAGAAGGGAGGCGTTGGACACAGGCTGGTACAGTTAGCCTGTTCCATGGAACACTGCTCACACTTAGCACTGGGTCACATATTACAGGTAGGACTTATTATTCCTATAGTAACAGCTTGTATTCGGATCTATGGAGAGGGAATTTGGAAGAGTTTAAAATACCCTAAACACTTTGTCTTAGTGTAATTTTAATGAGCTCACGCTTGGAAGCTTCTAGAAAAGGTTTCCATAATTTGGATGTATTTGCGTGTAATATGAGCATTGTGGTTTAGAGTACCCAGTTCCTAAGCAATACACTGGTATTTTAGATTGGTTAGGACTTAAAAGTCAATGAAATAAATCTAATTAAATAGCAGCTAATAGGAACTGCGAAGTGACTGGTGAAAAACGTTTTTGTATTTTGTAAGACTTATACTGTTGATACTGTATTATACTGGCTTCAGTCATTCATTTAATTAATTTAATGTTGTTTGAGTTGAGTTGCATTTGCAGTTTTATATTTATTTGTAGTCTAAATGTTGCAATGTATTCCTTTATCCCAGACAGAAATATTGTTAGCTACTCAATAGGCAAGTTTTCCACATTGGGAAGTGAATTCAGTGATGCCAGCGCCGATGGATCAGGGGACAAACACTCCGAGCACACAGACCTCCTCCTGTTCCTCGAGGGCCCTCTGTCTCATTACTGGGGACATGCGTGTTTGTGGGGAGTGGATGAAAAGTATGGCATGGCAAATGCATTCCATCCGTTAACCTTTAACCTCTTGTTAAAATCGTGCATGTTTACACATAGCAACGGAATGGGATTTTTGGACTATTTTAGTTTTTAATAAGCAACTATTTTATTGCATCACATACAATTCAATACCATACAACACCTTACCTCTAAATGAATACCTCTGTAAACAAGGCAGAAACTGGCATTGCATAGTGTGGATTGGAGATGTCAGGTGCTGTTTCCGCACACGGCTGGGAGTTCATGCCAGACGACCCTGTCTGTCCCCAGGGCAGGTGGTGGTGCTCCAGCTGGTGGACTGGGTGCTCCGAGGGGTTTCCCAGGTCATGTTTGTCAACAACCCCCTCAGCGGCCTTCTCATCACGGCCGGACTGTTTTTGCAGAACCCCTGGTGGGCTTTGAACGCTCTGCTGGGGACCGTCGCGTCAACTGCATCCGCCCTGATGCTGAAACACAACAGGTCACTCATTCGCCCAAACACACAAATAGACACGCACACGCACACCTATCTACCAACAGCGGTTCCTAGATTTATATTTATTGTTTGTAGTATTCTTATCTTATCTTATTCTTTCATGTTTGTTCGTGTATATCATTATCTCGTTTCCTGACATGTTGGTTTTTCATGTTGCACCAGGGGGAGTGTGTCGGCTGGTTTGTATGGTTACAATGGCACTCTGGTGGGCATGCTGATGGCTGTGTTCTCTGCCAAGGGGGACTGGTACTGGTGGCTTTTGATGCCCAACATGTGCCTGTCAATTTTGTGGTGAGTCAGCATCAGTTACATTTCAGAGATTACATTTTCCACACTTACAGTAAGCAACTTTTTTGTATTAACATATTATCAATACCTTTCTAGTTTGCACATTGTAATGTCTATTGTTATGAAAAATATCCACATTCAGATCAGTCCTCTTGAAGTCTGAATATTAAATATAAAAATGGTCCGCCGCCAGGCGTGATCTGTGAAACTGTGACGATTTGCTTTACGGCACAAGGAAGTGCGTCACTAAATCAGGAAGAAATCCCCACATTGGGGTATATTTGTTGATCATGTTAGCAATATGCAGTGACCACGAGCATTCTGCACGTATTCTTTGCGACGGTTAGGTAAAATAATTACACTAAGCCAACGGTAGGGGTCACCAAAATCACCTCCTACATAAAACTACACATAGCCGCTTTAAAACAAATAAACGTATGTGCTTTTGGAGCCCATATAGAGACCTAAAGACCCTGCTGTTAAGAACAAAAACAACTGCCCACCCAATTTTTGATTTCAGTTCCACAATAGTTTTCGCTCCCCCCCCCTAATTGTTTCCTGCTTCCCGTGCCGGTCTGTGTGTGTGCAGCCCCGTGATCAGCAGTGCTTTGTCCTCAGTCGCCAGTAAATGGGACCTCCCCATCCTCACTCTGCCTTTCAACACCCTGCTGTGTCTTTACATGGTAGCTACCGGACCCACCAACCCTTACTTCCCACAGGTAGAGTGTAGGCGTACACACAAAGGCATGAGCGTGTCTGTGCGCACAGTGACATACACGCACACCTCACCGTGACCCCTCGTTCACCCCTTACCACTGTTATTACAGGTGCTGATTGAGCCACAGCCTTCTTCTCCTCCAAACAACACAACATTAGAGAGCGTTGATGTAACTAAGGTAAGGTGCAGCATGTGCTTCATATAGCTTTTGTCATCGAGGTCATTTTAGATGAGAATACAGTTTTACCACACAATAGAAACAAGCTGAGAGGGTTGTATACACGTTTCCCTATGGCATTTTGCATTTCCTGTCCTGGAAAGTCCTTTCGTGCTAAGAGGATCATGGTGAGTTAGTGTGGGATTATGGTGGAGCCTTGTGGACATGGAGTTGGTGGGTGTTGGGATGGGCCTTTACATCATAAAATAAAGCAAGTATTGTTGAACTTACAAATAGTGGAACACAAGAGGGCCGCAAAAAGACTTGTATTTCAACAAGACTGGATGAACAAAACAGAACAGTCTTGATGAATCACATTTAGCTGAAGTGCTTTTACTGCATTTTAACAGTCACGTAATAAAACTGTGTTCTATGTGTGAACCGTTGCAGCTAGTCCTGTCACTACCTAGTGGCGTGGGCCAGGTTTATGGCTGTGCCAACCCTTGGACCGGCGGCGTCATCACCCTGGGCCTGCTGCTCTCCTCGCCAACCATCTGTCTTCACGCTGTTCTGGGGTCTGCTGTTGGCACGTTGTCAGGTAAGAAGCTTGGGTTCATTCACAACAATGTGGCAGCAACACAAGCCTCATTCCTCCATACTGACCACCATTTTGTTTGACATGAATATGATCCTATAATAACCTGTCGGTCAGGATAGCGGTATTTCAACTGAAAGTCAAACTGCTTTAAGCAACCAACCTCTGCTGTATATTTTATTTAAATGATATGTAAAACTGCATGGATCTGGATGCTGGAGCATAGTTGTACAGTGACTTTTACATTGAATAACAATCCCAAAGGACTAAATTTAAAGGAAAGTTGTTCTGAAAAGTTTTCATTTGAACTTGTTTGGTAATCAATTTCAGCCATTTGCAAAGTCACATACATATGAAGAAGATTATTATTCTTTTGTGTTTTTGTGTGTTATTGCCCTTGCTAGCTTTTTCTCTGGCAGCTTCTCTTGAAGATATGTATGCTGGCTTATGGGGCTACAACAGTGTGCTCAGCTCTATAGCCATAGGAGGGATGTTCTACGCTTTGACATGGCAAACTCATCTGCTGGCACTCACTTGTGGTAAGCTTTTAAGAAAGCAGTGCTTTGTATCTTTTAATCTGGATCTTTTAGCCAAATTGTTGAAGTTACGTTTAGCTTTTCCGCTATTTTCCAGCATTTTTCTGTGGCTACATGAGAGCAGCAGTCTCAAATGTGCTGTCCCTGGTAAGTATCAAAAAATGTTCCTATATTATTACCTCTCATTCGACACAGATTTCCATGTCTAAATACACCGTTTTAAAAATCTGAATTGATTCATGTATTTCAGTTTGGATTGCCAGCGTGTACCTGGCCATTCTGCTTGTCCACCCTGATCTACCTCCTCATGTCGACTGGGGTCTCAGCTATCGACAAGCTGCCTCTGTCAGTGGTGTCTTACCCAGAGGAGAACCGACGGTATTACAGGAAGGAGAGAGATCATGAGAGAGCCAGGGACAATGACAGACAAGAGCAGGAAAATATTAAAGAGGAGAGAGCACCAAATGGGGAGGGTGGAGATGGAAGGCCACCTACCAGACTAACTGTTGAGTAAGACAAGGATCTATATTTTGTATGTGTGTGTGTGTGTGTGTGTGTGTGTGTGTGTGTGTGTGTGTGTGTGTTGGTGTGTGTGTGTGTGTGTGTGTGTGTGTGTGTGTGTGTGTGTTTTATAACTGCAGGCAAAAAGTCTTGACTGTATCTGTATTTCAACTCATTCCATGAGTTCCAATATTTTAAAACAGCAGAGGGCAGCATTAGCTAAGGGAAGATTCAGTGGCCCCATAAATGCATTTTGAATTAAGATCCTGGAAAATTATATATGGAACTGAATGTATTAAAAAGATATACCTTTTTTTACCCTGTCAGCTCTTTTTTTCAAGTAATTACTAGTACACTCTATACAGTCCTCTTTGATCAAGGTTTGTTGGCAAGGCGGGGTTTGGAATGCAGCAAGTTTCCAGCAGTGTGGACAGAGAACAGTGGGGCAGCTTTCACATAATGCTCTTGCAGCAAAAAGCTCTCCCCTGCTATGCACCATCCATCACTGGCCTTTCTTCTTCCTCACGCAGAGAAACTCTTGTGAACACGAGGGTCGTGATATAATGCGTACTCGAAACATTCTGTCCTTGAGATTTCTATGCAACACCTATTTTGTGTGATCATGGAGTGTGTGTGTGTGTGTGTGTGTGTGTGTGTGTGTGTGTGTGTGTGTGTGTCTGTATGTGTGTGTTTCACAACATGTTCTCGGTTCAAACTGGGACAGAGTCACACTCCCAGACATGTGTGGGTGTTTGAAGCGACAGGAAAAAGGGGGGAGCCAGACAGCGAGTGAGGGATGGAGGGAGGTAGGGAATGAGGAGAGGGAACTAAAGTGGTGCTACACGACCCAGACGACGGAACAAAATTACTAAGATGTGCACAAAAGTCTTGATTGCACACAACCGCCTCCGTATAGCCTTTGAGTGAACTCAACACTTTAAACAAAGCATGTGTGCTTTCTACTTAATATTCTAACCACCTTACATTTAATTAAGAACTTTTCCCTCAAGCTAAATCCAATCTCCAGTGCATTGAGAGCCATGGATGAAAGGTGACCTGAGTCTCTGTCTGACAATATCTAGCCCAGGAACTCCTTCTGATTGGTGAAGAAACATGGCTGTGGAGGTAGAATGGGCGATAGATCGGGTCTCGACAGTGGACAGATGAAGGAGGAGATAGATGGCACTTCCTTTGTATTTTTGGGCACGATGCTGTTAACTGCATTAGAGTGATTCAGTCTTCTCACAAAGTCAGCAGGCAGTACCGACTGTATCGACCCACACGGCGCTGGCAGCAGGGGGGGGACCGGGATGAACTTGTGAAGCATAGCACTTACAAACATACAGCACTTTCTCACTCAAATCACACTGGAGGATCATGATCATCGCTGTCTCATAGGTTAACACCTTTTCAAAGGAGTACACTTACATGACCATTGAACACATACTCCCACTCATGGTCCCTGTCATTGGGACTTCATGCAGGTCACTTCAGAATTTGACAGCCTGAACGATCACGTCAAGCTGTCTATGTGCATGTGTATGTGTTTGTCTATGTGTGTATGTGTGTATGTGCTGTAGGTACAGTACTGTGCATACGTTTTAGGCAGGGGATGCTGTTTTGAAGGCGAAGGGTGGTCACACCAAATGTTGATTTGATACAGATTTGCTTTTCCCTCACTTTGTATTTTATGAATTGATAAAAAAAATAAACAATTAACATTTATCCTTTAATGTTGTTGTTTTTTCTAACTTTAAAGACATCACACCTGCCTAAAGCTTTTGCACAGTACTGTATGTGTGTGTATGTGTATGTGTTTGTACGCCTTATGTAACATACATGATGGACAGGTGCAAATAAACTTGTTCAGTAATTGCATGCCACCACCTCTGATTGAGGACACAGCAGCAACACACAATAGGTTCCAGCAGAGCGAGTGGGTGATAAAAACATTGTTGTTACTACCCAGCATGCCAGCTCTCCCTCCTCCTGCAATCCCTGCAATCAGGTTCTTTTAAAAGACCGGATGTTATAATTAGTGTTATTTCCACTGTGACTGAAAAGAAGAGTGTGCTCTGAGTCAACCTGCAGCCAGTCCTGTGGGCGCTGTGAGACAGAGCACCGTGAAAGAGAGCTATTTTGGATACACTCCATTCTGGAATCTTCTCAAGTCTGTGAGGCTGCTATCTGCGCCTGCCTGATTATGACGATTCTGGCGCTCCACATTCATACCAAATTAGTCTTCCATTTCCTGTTGGGATGCATGGAGAATCCACTAGTAACTCCTCTCCCCCATTGGCTGTGTGAGCATCACTGAGGAGGAAGCACTGCCATGTATGTCCTCCTTTTCGACACAGAGCACAGAGTGTTCCGTAACAGTTGCTTCAATGAATGCCGGTTATTTAATACACAGTTGCCATATCCTTACTTTGCAGGGTTCAGAACAGTTACCCACAACATATATACTTTATAAAAAGACTTGGATTATCACACAAAAAGGTCCTCATCTAGTTGTCTGTGCCTGTTTAACCTGCTCATGTAAAGCTTATAATAATTACAAATCCATAGTAGTTGCACACAAGAAACCTGTACAACAGAACAGAAAAAATGTAGGGCTTTGTTAAAAAAATGCAACATGACATAAAATATATTTTGAACATTTAATAATGGCCTGTTACTTGAAGATCTTAATAGTGTAAATGAAATGAAATGCAATCACCAATTTACACTTTTTGAATACTCGGTCTGTCTGTCTGTCTGTCTTTCTGTCTTCATTTAGGTATTTATTTAGGTACCAAGACATCTCCAAGAATCTTGTCGTGACTATTCCTAGGCTTTGTCTTTAGAATTCCGGAAACGAGTCTTGAGAAGGAGAAGAGGGCTGTCACATCCGCACGGCTGTGTAGCGAGGACCAATACATTTCAGCAATGAATCGGAGGGCACGGTATTCCCTCCCGTGCGTATGGCAATGGGCGTGTTCGGGGAAAGCTCGGTCACGCTGCGTGGGTGGTGAATGTAGTAAGAAGCGGCCGGCGCGGCACTATATATTAGAGCGAACTCCAGCACTGAGACAAGAGGAAGCACAAGCAGCTAAATAAAGCATTTCAGCACCATTGCTACTGGACAGCGACAAAGCCTAAAAACTAACAAGCATGGTTCTTATCTGGACTCAGTTTGGTGTGAATCACAGGAATGTTAATGTTAAGTGCAAGGTCCGCGTTATGCACAGAGATGACAGCTCAGGCTCCTCATCGTCAGGGGTAAGTTGAACATTTGTTTGAATTGATGAAGTGTATTAGCTTTAAATCAAGAGGCGCTCATCTAAAAAGCATTGTCAATTAAAATGAATGCTCTGTATTGTATTGCATGATTTGTAGAATAACAAAGTGAGAAGTGGTAGATATTCTTTGTCAATTTAATGTCCTGATTCAGATGTATTTATTAATATGTAGCGAATTCTTTTTTCTTTTTTTTACTATATAGTTCTTACAAAATGTAGCCATAGTAAAGAGTTTGTCTTGTAGGGATATTTAATGCAGACAGTGTACTGAGCCATCTCAGCCAATCGAGGCAAGTCTTCTCTTGTTGTTAGGGGAGGGGGTATACCCGGTCTAGTCCCCTCATGCTCATCAAATACGAATTTCCCTTTCTCCTCATGTTGTTTGAGTCATAGATGCAGCAACAGATATGCTGAATTGCAGTCGTTTTCTTTTTTTTTAGTGCCTTTGCCTTGGATCATTTCACAGCAATAGTACTATTTTTTTTACCAGTCAGAGTGCTTACTGTATGTGCCTCACTGCATTGCAGCCAAAATAATATAATACATAATACATCCAGGGGGCTAATAAAAGACAGCAGGACTACTCTAGTTTATTCCTGATTTCCTATGCAGAATTGAACAGGCTGGCATATGCAAATGTACAATAGGAAGGGTATCTTGTAGAGAGTACAGTACTATTCTGTACAACACTGTGCAGTAATTCTAACTAATTCATTCTAAGTCACGCTTATTGGACACCATAATTACCTGGAACTTTTATGTTGACTCAGCAGCCCTCTGCAACCAGTTGATTCTAACTTGGTTGTTAAATATCACACAGGCTGCTTGCCATGCAGCTGCAGGAGGCTTGGTATGCATTACAGGGGCCCGACATGTATGTAAGACCAGGGAGTGGTCTAAGCAAAGCCTTCAGAAGGGTTTGCCTTAGTCCAAGTGGCCACATATCTTCCAGTCCATTCCAACTTCTGACCACTTTGTGAGTTCCATACTTTTGTTAGGGCTTTCATTTGTCTACGAATTCCAGAGGGACATAGTAAATCCATAGGTGGGTTACAGAGTTAGTGAATTACTCGATGCTGGCATGTACCGGGTCAGTGTAGCACAGAGGTGTTTACCCTTTGAGCCGTGCAAGTCTAACCTGTGACATCTTCTGTTTCCCCAGGAGTCCAAGTCTGACCAGGAGGTGCCCTGTCTGCCCATCAAGCCCATGGGGAAGGACTTCTACAAGGTGCTGGCGGTCTCGTCCGACTCCAACGAGGAAGAGATCAAGAAGGCGTACAGAAAGATGGCCCTAAAGTTTCACCCAGACAAGAACAGCGACGAAGGCGCAGAGGACCGCTTCAAGGAGATCGCCGAGGCCTATGAGATTCTGACGGATCCTAAAAAGAGGAGCATCTACGACCAGTTTGGAGAAGAAGGTAAGAGAAAGAGAGTCTCTTTAACCCCCATGGAACTTGCACACATTAGTATATCAAATACGTCAAAAATGAAATGGTTCATTATTGGTCTTGTTGCAAAACTAAATCCTGTAGATGAGGTCAGGGAGTCCGTAGTTCAATTATAGATAGTAAGCATCCTGGCCATCGTTGAATACTGATTTTCTGCACTCGGCTCCTTAATTAGCCATACATCGGCAGTGTAGAAATCTATGGGGCTGATCAATTATTTAGACACCAATAAAAGCGTTTTCAAGGGTTCAGAGCGCCTTGAGTAAATTTGGCAGCAAACGCCTCAAGATAAACTTTGATGTGAATATGCATGAGTAGCCATTGAGAATTGGGAGATGAGGAGAACCAGCTCTGTATGTCATAGCTGCAAAATGTAGTGAACTCAATCGGAGGTCAATAATATCTCTCCTGAAATATATACAAAACTGGAATTGATTTATCATAATCAAAAACCTTTGGTTCCCCTTTTCTTTCTCCCAGGTTTAAAGAATGGAGGCGGGGTCTCCATGTCCAGTCAGACCAACTCCCATCCTTACAGTTACCACGGCGACGCCCACGCCACCTTCTCCTCCTTCTTCCGCGGCTCGGACCACTTTGACATCTTCTTCGGCACCGACCTGGACGGCGAGGACGACCTGTTCAACCCCTTCAGCCGCTTCACCTTCAACCACGTGGGCGGCGCCTCCGACGGTGGCCTGAGGCGGGGCCGGCGGCGTCTCCAGGGCATGGCGGTGGTCCATGACCTCCTGGTGACTCTGGAGGAAGTGCTCCACGGCTGCACCAAGCGCATGAAGATCACCCGCAGCCGCCTGAACGCCGACGGTCGCAGCCTTCGCTCCGAGGACAAGGTGCTGAACGTGGTGGTCAAGAAGGGCTGGCGGTCCGGGACCAAGATCACCTTTCCCCGCGAGGGGGACGAAACCCCCAACAACACCCCCGCAGACATTACCTTTGTCGTCAAAGACAAGAAGCACTCCCAGTACAAGAGAGACGGCTCCAACATCGTCTACAAGGCCAAAATCACCCTCAAAGAGGTGAGTGTGTGTGCTTGTGTGTTTGCGTAACATATCTGTGAAAAAGGATTAGACACATATTTTAGCTACATTCTATCCAATCACATTAGGACACCACCTCTCTTCCCCGGATATTGGATTTGAAAACATCAGGGAACAAAGAGACCTCCCAATGAAATCAGGAAATAGGCGGAAGTATTATGGCATGAGAACAGAGTGTTCCGTACAAAGCGCTCGCCAGTCTCCCCCCATGTCCTTAGCCGGTTTGACAACCCCCCCCCTAGCACAGCAGCAACTGCTCCAACCGACGCCTCCGTTACCTCATCAGCCCCTGCAGAGTGAGAGAGAGCAGTGAGCTAATTTTAGCTTTGGTGCCGGCCGCCCACTCTCACACACAGAGCACACTTCTCTCCCTCTCCTACGCTCCAGACTCCTCTGCCTCTACGAGGCAGGCAGGCAGAATATGAATACAGCCTATAGCACCCTGTCACTGACTGCTCCTACCCACGCTCCGATTAGCATGGCAGCAGTCAGAGCTTTTCAAAGATCTCCTTCATCTTACAGCATAGCTCCTTCTCCACCCTCTAAAGCACTTACTCCCACACATAGTCAGGATATAGAGCAGGGATTAGACCACTTGTAATGTCGGGTTATTTCATAACCGTTGTAAATGTAAACTAGGCAGGGAGTGCAGATGCTCCACATTCAACCAGTGATGTAACATTCCACTTCAGAAAAATTACACCGTTAGATAAGGCATTTTTTGTCCTCTCTTTTAGAGTTGTGCTAATTATAATCCACATGGGACATCATTAGGATACATTTGAATTATGTATTCCCTAAACTAAGCATACATGACTAACGTAGTGTCTGTTTCTTCTCTTTCTTTCTCTTCCTCTGATCCAGGCTCTCTGTGGATGCACAGTGAACGTCCCAACCCTTGACAACCGGATGATGCCGCTACCATGCAGTGATGTCATCAAGCCGGGCGCTGTCCGGCGGCTGAGGGGTGAAGGTCTGCCCCTGCACAAGAACCCATCACAGCGCGGCGATCTGGTGGTGGAGTTCCAGGTGATCTTCCCAGACAGGATCCCGCCCCAGTCCCGTGAGATCATCAAACACAGTCTGGCCAAGTGCTAGCCTGCTAGCCTAAATGACCCAACATGCCTTCAATGAGCTTTGTTGTAGTTGTCAATTTAGAAAGAAAACACAGTCTTGCCTGAAAGCGCTGGTTTCACAGTTGTGATTGGACGACAGCAAGGGCCTGGTCAGAGTGCTTAGTACCTAGAAAAAGATGTTCTTTTTTGAATTAATGCACTTTTGAACGCAGGAGCTGAGTGGTTAGAACTGGCGAACCGAATGGGACTGTTTTTTGAGCCACTGACTCAATAGCGTTTCTCTTGGTTGAAGAAGGTAGATTTTTGTACTTTTACTCTATACTATGAACCAATATGAAGGTCTTAGTACGCTATTTGAGTCTGTGTAGACTTTTATAAACCTGAGTAGTGAATCACATGACAAAATTAATCTGAAAGTTATATGGTGTTCATATGACTTGAAGTTTTGCATTGATTTATTACAATAACAAAAATGTACTTGTGTACAAAACAGAATAATTTTGTCTCTATAGAGATTTATTGGTCAAATGTTCTATTGAATCATTTGAAATGTTTGTATATACTGTGCTTTAATCCGTTTTTGATGTCTTATCAATTCAGATATTGACATAACAAGAATGTGCATGATAAATAAAACAAATAATTGAAATTGAATTGTGGTCATATTTTCTTTGTGCATGTCCTTTAATTGTAGCATTTGCAAGGGGTACTCATGGATACTGCAGCCTACCAAAAAGTATTATCTATTCTTAAAATTCAGTAATGGTAGGGGGTGAAAAATAAATAAGTACATGTGTTGTTGTGTGTAGTTATGGGGTGGGGTGGGGCGGTGCCAAAGTTACCTGCAGAGAAGTGCTGGCTGAATACTGAGGGGTCCATTACGACACTCGTCTCAGCCAAACATACCTAGCTAAATGTTTCCATCTAGAGGCCAATAAAGGAAACGCATATCTCGGCCTTGAACCAATTAATAGACCGCACCGGCCCTCTGTGCCTAGACATATTGATGTGTGTCTGGCAAGTGAAAGCGTTGGGCAGAGAGCAAATCGATTTCGTTTCAACTGAGGTTAAAGGATTGCTTAACTTAACTTCAGAAATATGTCGAACTTTGTGGTAATGTTGAAAAATATTCATACATTTTTAACAAAATGTGTGAATCTACCCTACTTTTTGGTGTATAATTTACGAATTCTAGCTACTGCAGACCCGATTCAACCGCAGACAGATTTGAACGAACAGGGAAACTGATTGGCACATTAAAAACACCTGTGGCCTTGGGACAGCCTTGTACCTGAATTGGCATAGCAATTTTCCCAACATGAATTTCTGGAATTTGGTCAATTAAAAATCAGTGACGAAATGTCGCAAATAGGTCAGACAACACCTAATCTAATAGAAGGGTTACCAGTGTCCACTTTGACACTCCTTATTCTGCTGCTCATTCCGTGCGTAGTTTTACTATTGCTGTTGAACTGCTTGTTCTTGGGTTACAAACTACTCATCATATCAAGGAAAAAAAGAAAAAGGCAGGAGGACTCTGAGGACACACTTTCACACTCAATTCATTCCACGCGCCAGAGGATCACTAGGGTGTCCGAGGCGCAGTCGTTTCCAAATCAGGATGGAAAGCGAACGTATGTGTCCTTGTCAGAACCTATTTTGGCAAGACCAATGAGTTCATCTAGAACCTCTTCAAATGGTAGAGTAGGAGTGGATCAAAGGACTCTGTTCATTCGACCAGATGGGGCAACAGGAGCCAGATCGGGGTCTCTGATGGCTCCAAGCACAATTTTGGCGGCTTCTTCTACAACAGGCTCCACCCTAAGAACCGATCTGCCCATCAGAACACGCGTATACAGCAAAAGCAGCAAAATGGACTGGAGCAGAAGCGCACCTACCTTGATGCAATCAAGTGATTCGGAGGTGGAACGCCCAAGACGTGCGCCCCCTAACTCGCCTGCAGTAAACCACCCTATGTCAACGGTAAGTTTCACGCAAATATGCCTTCTTTGACTGCATTGGTCGTGGAGATACCTAAACCCTCTTACGCAGCAGGTATCACCGGGTGTAGGATCTATGCGCCGGAGCAGCACAATGGAGATACAGAATGAACTGAATGTCTCCGTGAACCACCTGTTTGACAAGGTCGAGCTCGAGTGTGAATATCCAAGCAGAATACCCGCGGAGACGTCCTGTCCAGATTTATCCAACATAGGTCCTGGGCTTGACAGCGACTTTGGTGCAAGCGCAGGTATTCCTAAAATTGGCACATTTCTTAACATTGAGTTCTTTATGACCCATAATTGAATGAGCATGTCTAATGATTATCTTTCAAGGCATCTCACTCCGGATATTGTCGGCAGACAGTGATGGTCTCAAAAACGGGGTGTGGTCCTCAGCCTTGGAATGGGACTACTATGACCCCTGCTATGTCAGGCAAAACCACATACCCAAGCAAGACATTCATAGGCCTGCCATACACACAAGGCAGTATTGGGTATGATCCTTTGTGGTTGTTTTGTGTTTTATTTTAATGTTTCATAGTGTATGTATTTTTTTTAAAGAAAATGACAGATTTATATACGTTAACTATTTTCTGTGCATTCTCATTTTAATCATTATGCTTAAGTTGAAGAGCACGCTTGCTAAATTATTGTTTGTTTTCACATCATAGGAAAAAAGTTGCACGTTTTATTAGAGTTGAATGACATCACTTCACTTTCTCATGAATGGTACCCTAGTTTTGACATGATTTTGCAGTTCAGCCGTTTTCAAAAGCACGTGATTCACTTTTATTGCTTCCAAATGTCACCTGTGTTTGTTTCCTACACCAATGAGTGCAATCACCTGTTAAAGTTTTAACCTTATCAAATAAAGAGATGGACTAAGTATACATTTCATTTAATATATTAACATCAAGAAACCATCACACCAATTTCAGTTGATTTGTTTTATTTCATACAATTCCATTTTACAGTTTTTGATCCTATTACATTATATGCTATATTCATAAAAAAATGACAAGTCATAAAGCAATTCCCCCCCCAATCCCCACTGAATCTAATTGACTAGCATTTGGTCCATCACGAGTGGCTCTTAAGAACCGAAATGAATCCCAAATCCCCTTCAACCCCCAGCTTTAATACCCCCTGCATATCCCCAAATCCCTACAAAGTCTGGAATAATCTTTCCTGAAAGCAGACGATCTGCAACATGCTGTCTCTAACATTAAAGGGGGGAAGAATAAGAACAACTTCTCAAAGCATGTAAGAATATCAATAGGAATCTTTTATTTAAATCTTAGACATGAAATTTGTGTTTATATGTGCACACAGTATTGTAACGATTCTTCAGTCAGGAAGTTTGAGAAGTTTTGGTCCACGGTGTGGTGGTAAGTGTGTTGGTCCTCCGTGCGTGGGGTTTAACCATAGAGGTCATCGTCATTGTCCTCGTTGAAGACTGTGCCAGCATTTCCACCGGCTGAACCCTGACTGGGCCCAGTGCCTTGCTGAGTGCTGGTGGGGAACCTGCAAAACCACAAGTGGAGCCCGATAAAATGCCACGCATAGATGTTAATGAACCAAGGAGCATGGCTTCATTTGTAATATGGTTTTGCAGACGTTACAAAACCAGTGCTGTTGAATGAACAGTAAGGAAGGTAATAATGAACAGTATTAAAAGATGAGGTGTGTACGTGGTCTGCTCACCTGAAGCTGCCAAAGCCTCTGCTCTGCTGTAACGTCTGAGCAAACATTTCGTATTTGCGGATGTCGTTGTCACTGACGGAGCGGCGGGCAAAGCGCATGGCTTCTTCAAAGTGGTCCTTGCGGATCTCAGGGACTGGGTCGTCCTCTTCCACCTCCTGTGGGTTCAACAGAGACAAACGGGACAACGCAACGTTAAAGACGTTGATACAGGCCTCGGCTGAAAACTGAAGCTAGTGTAAAAGAAAACATTATTCTTATGGACAGATGTAGTTTTAGAGTTGTCTTGAGCTCTTTCCATAGCAGAGATCAGTGTCTGACTAAACTCACCATGGCAGAAGGGTTCGTCTGCCTCTCCCTCTCTCTCCTAATCTCATTATCGATGGACTCCCTGATGGCCAACTTGCACGCCCGCTGGCAGATCTCTGTCAGGTCAGCTCCAGAGAAGCCATTGGTCATCTTGGCCAGGAAGTCCAAGTCCACTTCCTAGAGAAAACAGCACAGGCAGAATGTAATAAAGGCTTTCTCCTACCAAAGCAATACTTTGAATTAGATTGAGCATCTCTGGACCGGTGTGCTTCCAACATAGGTAAGAGCACTATCATTAAACACTCAGCACCCGGTCAGATCGATACACATTACAATGAAATATCTCTTTACACAAGAGCATTAACTACAAGGCAACAACACATTGTGGTGCCAAGAGGTCACCTGGCTGTCTCCGCCAGCCAGACACGGGTTGTGGGGGAGGGGGTTAGAGAGAGCGCTTGCCTTGGCAATGGGGGACTTGCGGAGGTTCGCCTGCAGGATGTTGATCCTGCTCTTCTCGTCGGGCAGGGGGATGTAGATGAGCTGGTCCAGGCGGCCGGGCCTGAGGATGGCCGGGTCGATGATGTCGGGTCGGTTGGTGGCGCCGATGATGAAGACGTTCTTCTTGCTGGACATGCCGTCCATCTCGGTCAGGATCTGGTTGATGACGCGGTCGGCCGCTCCGCCGCCGTCGCCCACGTTACCGCCGCGGGCCTTGGCGATGGAGTCGAGCTCGTCAAAGAAGAGCACGCAGGGGGCCGCTTGACGAGCCTGGAGGGAGGGGGACACAGGGATGAGCAGGGCATCGAGTGTGTGTGTGTGTGTGTGTGTTTGCCTTAACACTACGAGGTCCAAGCACGGCACAGCATTTAGTCAATCATTTTCTTTTTGTACCTTGTCAAAGATCTCTCTGACATTAGCCTCGGACTCTCCAAACCACATAGTGAGCAGCTCCGGGCCTTTGATGGAGATGAAGTTGGCCTGGCACTCATTGGCAATGGCCTTGGCCAGCAGAGTCTTACCGCAGCCAGGGGGGCCGTAGAACAGCACGCCCTTGGACGGGGTCATCCCAAACTTCAGGAACTTGTCAGGGTGTTCCACTGGGTACTAAAGGCGGGAACAGAAAGAGTGAATAAACACACTCCACTGGGTAGATTAGACATAAAACACAAGACATGGAAAAACACATTCACTCTGTATGGCACCTTTCCAAGGAGTCACAGATGCTTACTAGGACCCCAACTAAATAAAGGCAATGGCTTGATTTTGGGCGTTACCTGAACAAGCTCCTGCAGCTCCCTCTTGACGTCCTCCAGACCCCCGATGTCCTCCCAGGAGATGTTGGGCACCTCCACCACAGTCTCCCTCAGGGCAGAGGGGTTGCTCTGGCTCAGGGCCCACTGTCAACAGGCCACACACACACACACTTTCCTGTACATTTGTAGCAGGACAGTAAAATATTTCAACGCCTCTATCCTCCATCCACTTCCGCGTTCGATGTTCTTATTGGTGTTTTTTAGAGAAATATATAAAAGTGCTCCCTCACCCTGAAGTCGTCCATGGTGACGGCCAGGGAGCTCATGACCTCGGCGTCAATGGTCTCGTCCTCCAGGTCGATCAGGTCCATCTTCTTCCTGATGGCCTGCAGAGCGGCCTCGGAGCACAGGGCTGCCAGGTCGGCCCCCACGTGGCCGTGAGTTTCATTGGCAACCTGGGCCGAGCAAACAGAAACGCGGAGGGTCAGGAAAGCAAACTCACAAACAACCGGCACACACCTTGAGAAGAGAGGGCAAGGTGGGAATCAAATCCATTCACTGGCTCGATATCCCGGCCTTACGCTGTACCGTGAAATCCATTCAGATACACGGCTGTCTATGGCTCACTGCACACACCTGCTCCAGGTCCACGTCCTCGGCCAGCTTCATGTTCTTGGTGTGGATCTGGAGGATCTCCAGTCTGCCTGTGGCATCGGGGATGCCAATGTCCACCTCTCTGTCAAAACGTCCTGAAGACACAAGGGAGAAACTAAAACCAGGCAACGTCCAACATGGTTTAAAATAAAGAAGCCTCTGATTCTAACGTTCACACCTTTGTTAAAGAGCGTATACGACAGCGCCTAGATGTTGGTTTTCTTACCGAATCGCCTGAGGGCGGGGTCAATGCTGTTAGGTCTGTTAGTGGCTGCCATGACAATGACATGTGCCCTCTGTTTCAGGCCATCCATGAGTGTGAGGAGCTGAGACACTATGCGCCTCTCCACCTCACCGTGTGTCTGAAAAGAAAGAAATAAACAAGAGTAGGAGAGGTTAACGACATCTCTAGACTACAGCCTGAAAACATGTTAGGCATAATTTGAGAGAGGGAGGGGGGGGTGTTGTAGCTGGTGTTATTGAAGTTATACTGGTACCCACTTTTTCTCTTTTTGGTGCGATGGCGTCCAGCTCGTCAATGAAGATGATGGCAGGGGCATTTTTTTCTGCCTCCTCAAAAGCTTTCCTTAGGTTACTCTCAGACTCACCAGCCAATTTACTCATGATTTCAGGACCTAAAACGTTGAACGGTTGAGTTTGTAAGACTTTACCTTTTCTTATTACCACTGTAATCTCTTTCTAATGTCTGTCCAATGCAATTCTATGGGACACAGTCACTCTCTAAGGTACAGATGACCCTAAAGGAGAAACTACACAGCTCTCCAACATACCGTTAATGAGGAAGAAGAAAGCTCCCGTCTCATTGGCAACGGCACGGGCAATGAGTGTCTTTCCTGTTCCAGGAGGTCCGTAGAGGAGGATGCCCCTAGGAGGCTGAAGAGAAACAATGCATGAAAAACACATGCCAACCCATTCACACCTTCATATACTGTTAAGCACTTCAACTTAATTGTTCACTACCAGTTTTATTTGAGCTCATAGAGTTAAGATTTCAATAAGTATTTCATTTTCAGTGTCACCATTATGATTGGAAACAATCATGCGTGACAGACCATAAAACGGCACAGGATCAGTTCATAATGATTTAAAATGCAATGATAAGAACTAGGACTTTATCTCACTCACCTTGACTCCAATGGCCTTGAAAAGTGCCGGGTGCCTCAAGGGCAACTCCACCATCTCCTTGATCTGCGCCAGCTGCTTCCTTACGCCACCAATGTCATCGTAACCCACCTCGTTCAGGGACTCCTCCTCGTCCTGAGCACAGAGCACAGTAGAGCTTTCGCTTTGAGCTGGCAGGTCAGCTTTTAATGCTCATTGATCATGTTTGCCTGCACCACTTTGTACTACCAAGGAGAGTACTCCACCCCACAGCAATGCCTGCTTCAGCATTGTGGCCACTATTTTGGCAAACAATCCAACAAAGCTGCGCTAATTTAAGCCTATACTCCAAACGTATTCACACGGCTTCTAAGCTGCCAAGTAGGTTTTCCCCGACAAAACAGAATTTATATGTATTGATCTTGAAGAGAAATGCAACCATACAAGGCATAACTTCTTGAGTACCAAGCAGCTAGGTTAGCCAATCATCTTTTACAACGCTTGCCTCAGAAATGTCACATTGTTATCTTCTTGATTTTCTAGTTGTCACGTTACCAGATCCCTGATAAGTCTATTTTGATCTCGATTGATTTTCTCAAGTCTTGTTATGTCAAAGTTACATTGAAAACCTCTGAGCTTCATCAACCCCTGACTTACCTCTCGTTTGATAGGCTCGCCCTCACAGTGGATGACGGTGTCTGGGGCCACAATGCAGTAGGGGATGGGGTCGGTCTCCACAACCTTAAACTCCACGGCTCGCATGCCTCCCCTCACCAAAAAGATATCCCCTAAGGAAAAAAAAACAATATATTGTTCAGGCTTACACTATGAAAAAGAGGAGAAAAGATTCTAAAGGGTAAATTAAAAAATATCATCCGTACCTTTTCTGATTGGCCTATAGGCTTCCAGGAAATATGGCTTGAGGTAAACCTCAAACAGGTTCCCAGTGATGCCCTCAACAGTGTCATCAATGGGAAGGACATGGATGCGCTTCCCATACTTTACATCCGGACATGGCTGAATACTGCATGGTCAAAAAAAAAAAAAATCAGTATTTCATAGTTGTCAAGTTCTTCATTTTGATTAATTAATACAATCTTCAAATTATCACCTTAAAAGAGCACACTTAGTACAATTAGATATATTATTGTACTAATAGTCGTAGCTTCAACTTGCCTTGAAACGTTTAATTTAACTCACGTGGATTAGGCACTGGACATATCTGAGACAAATTCACTAAAATGTACTCCCATCTTCTATGATTCAGAAGGGCTGATGTCAATAATTTAAACTTGTCACCTGATGACATCTCCAAGGCGAACCCTTAGGTTGTTGCGGACAACTCTGTTCATGCGGACCTTCTCATCGGAGCAGGTGTCATCAGAAAGAACAATACAGACAGTCTCTCGTCTCTTCTTCCCTTTCAGCATAACTGTGTCTCCCCTGAACAGCTGTAACTCGTCCATCTTGGCCTGGATAATAATGAATTATAAAAAATATATATATAACGTGACAGAATTTTGGGCACCTTCTAGAAAGAATAAAAGCTTAAGGGGGTACTTGATGGTACCATCTGTGGGTATAATTCAATACAAAACTGTTAGAGAGCATAGACTATCCCCTCTCCAGTCTTAACCCACCACTAGTGAATTTTTTATTAAATGTTGGTATATCTTAACCTGGGACAGAGAGACCACACTGTTATCCTCATTGATAGATTCATCCACAATCAGACGGTTAGGCCTGCTCTTCTGCTTCAAAATAGCCGTGGAGAGGTCATCATTCTTCGTTCTGATAAATATTTAAGAGCAAATATTAGCTAACGTCACACGTTTTAAAAGCCACATGACAAGATGATAGATATCTGTTGACTGACAGCTGGCTAGACAGTTGACAACTGACAGACACTTAGTAGCCAGCTAGATAGCTTTCTCGTTAGCTCAGCCGCTGCTACAGTTTTGTAGGCCCACATGACACAGCAAGAAAGACAACACCGGCGAAAGTGGCTAGCCGGCGCTACCCTATATCTTGCTAGCAGAAGAATAAATGTTAACCTAAAATAGCTAGTCAGTAGTGCCAGCCTGCAACCTGGAGGTAGCTAATGTACGTTTGTAAGGCATCACATACTTTGCTGGTGGTCAATGATAACTTCGGATGTTAGCTTGCCAGTTTGCACGATTAGCAAGCTACACAAGCCAACTTGACACAAAGCGAACATTCTGTTATGGTAACCAGTCTTGTGGTTTATAAAAAAGATCAAAATACAACTTACTCTCCTCCTGAAGCCATTGTGCTCCAATTGGTTAAGCCGATAAATGTTTTTTTTTTTTGTCTGTCTAGTTACTTTTGCGACCTCTTTTCATTAGTGTGTTCTTCAAATGAGTGCAGCAAGTCGGCTAAACTGTGTTCGGTGGCGTTGCGGTAAAGACAGTTCTGAATGGTTGTCAATGCGTGAGCCAATCAGACAAGGGATACGATCCTTCGCTCGTTTCATCTTTCCATCCCAGCAACTGGTAATTTGTCAAAAAATAAATGTAGTTGATATTTAATGTAATATATTTGTGCACCTGTGATATTTATGGAGAACTGCAACTCTATAACATGTTATGGGTTTTTTAATGCAACTTTTACGTCAAAACATTCGCCTAATATTGAAAAGTAATGGGCCATAATGATTTACCAAATCGCGTTGCTCTGCTAATGACTGTCCTGTTTAGTTAGGAACCAATTAGTAGTATTAGTAATTCATCATGATACTCCAATGCAACATTTCAGTGAACTTAGTTTATGGGAAGTTATCCCATTAATCTTCAATGGTTGTGGCAATTGGAAGATATTAGTAAGAGGTGTGTCTATTCTAACAGTCATTACAATAACCTGTAAAATCTGAATGTTGATATGCCAACCCTTTCAGATAATCCACCTATAGTTGGCAACATATTAAAAGATCAGACAGGGACACCAACTGTTGCGCAATAGGCATAGATAATTACTGAAGGAGAGCATTGCATCTTCCATTGTTTACTTAAATTCTTGAAAACTGGAAGCAGAATTAAGTATTGCATTCTAAAGTTTTTTTGCTAGCTGTAATAACATGCACTATGACAGACTTATATGCAATAAAAGGGAGCAGTAATTTCCTCCAGTTCAGTGTTGTTTTCCATAAATTCCATGAGCTAAACTGATTGCTCTGCAATAAGGATGATAAATATTGCTTTTCACGTGGGCCTTTACAAGGGGCATCTTAATGGTAGTAAAATATAGCAAAAAATCACAATTCAGTAAGAAAGGTGCCATAGGAACGAGTTATCCTGGAGTAGGGATACTTTATTCTGTTTGGAGATATCTGTACATTAAAGATCAAGTGCAACTTGAATTTCATATTTTCTGTAGAATTTTCATGTCCATAGAAAGAATAACCGGGTGCACTATGCAAACATTGACAAAACAATGACCATAAAAATCAAAACTACTCGA
The DNA here is from genome assembly GCA_026901105.3 of Galaxias olidus. Taxonomy (NCBI): domain Eukaryota; kingdom Metazoa; phylum Chordata; class Actinopteri; order Galaxiiformes; family Galaxiidae; genus Galaxias; species Galaxias olidus. Next base: position 96,528 of record JAPMUY010003934.1, read on the forward strand.
AGCTGGACAGGAAGGTTAACACAATCTGCTTCAGGTTGGCGTCTGCCGACTCAGAGATCTTGCCATCAGCCCTGCAATAAAGACAGGAAGGGTTAGGGGATATGTGCTCTGTGTCACTCTGTTTTGCTAATTTAGTTAGCTTTCAATAGACATGGCAGCTGGTACAATTACCTGAACATAATCTAATACAATTTGTAAATGGTTTCAGGCCAAAACGTAACAACTCTGTAAACTGCTGCAGCAAATTAAATGGTGCATAACTGACTCCTTGTGATATCATCATACAAATGAGTTACCTAATTGTTGCTAGCAGGTCCTGATGCTGGCTGAGGATGTGCTGCAGGAAAGCCTTCTCAAATCTGGTGATCTTGCTGGGATCCATTTTGTCCAGGTGTCCTCTCACACCAGCATAGATAACGGTCACCTGCTCCTCAATGGCCATGGGGCCTGACGGGCAAAAAATGAATACACAGAATTATTACTATTTTATTACTAGTATTTGTCCATGGAAACAAAGAATAAAGGCAGATCCATAAATTTGTATTAGAAATTTACCCTCTAAAATGATTTTAGAATGAGAAGAACAGATACTCACAGTACTGTCCCTGCTTCAGGAGCTCTGTCAGACGAACGCCTCGGTTCAGCAGCTGCTGAGTGGCAGCATCCAAGTCAGAACCGAACTGGGCAAAGGCAGCCACCTCACGATACTGGGCGAGCTCCAGCTTCATGGTACCAGCCACCTGCCAAGGACGAGATCAATACACTCAAGGAATGACCTGATCTAATATGTTTGATTTGAACAAATATTATTCTACTTCAAACTGAAGACTCCACTTCCAAAGGATCATTAAGATGATAAAAACATGCTTCCAGTGAATCTTTATTTTAATATAACAAACTGACCACTATACAAGATTGTAAATCTTGTTTTTTATACAACACCAACCTGCTTCATGGCTCTGGTCTGGGCGGCTGAGCCGACACGGGACACTGACAGTCCGACGTTGATAGCGGGACGGATACCCTTGTAGAACAACTCAGTCTCCAAGAAGATCTACAGGGAAATAACAGGAAATGTATGAGCTTCCATTGGATTACTGTGCTATTGCCTGTACACGCACACATCAATCACATAGAAAGAGAATGGAGAAGCACCTGTCCGTCTGTGATTGAGATGACATTGGTTGGAATGTAGGCGGACACATCACCGGCCTGTGTCTCAATGACGGGGAGGGCAGTCAAAGAGCCACCACCAAAGTTCTCGTTCATCTTGGCAGCTCTCTCCAGCAGACGGGAGTGCAGGTAGAACACGTCACCAGGGTAGGCCTCACGACCAGGGGGACGACGCAGCAGCAGAGACATCTGACGGTAGGCCACGGCCTGTTGGACAGCAAAAGAGGAGGAATGAGGTCCCCATTAAGGACACCTCACAACTCAATCGCAACGGTGCTGCGCCATCAATTGTATGAAGGGCTTTTGGTGTGACCCCAGCTACATCAACCTAGTTGTCATGATCTCTTTGTCTTCTTACCAAAATGAAATCACATTACTTAAATGAGACAAAATACATGCTCCAAAATCGCATCAATGCAAGTCAATTAACCACACTCACCTGCTTGGAAAGATCATCGTAGATGATCAGGGCGTGTTTGCCGTTGTCTCTGAAGTACTCTCCCATGGAGCAGCCAGCGTAGGGGGCCAGGTACTGCAGGGGGGCAGCATCAGAAGCGGTGGCAGAGACCACGATGGTGTACTTCATGGCATCAGCATCTGTCAGCCTCTTCACTAGCTGAGCCACGGTGGACCTCTTCTGGCCGATGGCCACGTAGATGCAGTACAACTTCTTCTTCTCATCAGTTCCGTCGTTGAAGCGCTTCTGGTTAATGATGGTGTCAATGGCAATGGCGGTTTTGCTAAGGAGAGAATTTGCAACTTTAGACTAGGAGATGTAGAGCATTCCAAAAGAGGCACCTATTAAATAAACTACAGCCGAGATCATTTCTATTCCCTCCAACCAAACAGTGCTCTCCTGTGAGCTAGAATTAATGATTGCTTAAATAAGTAATAAATACAGCATTTAATAATATTGATCATAGTAGGGGGCGTTCTCGTACCCGGTCTGCCTGTCACCAATGATGAGCTCACGCTGTCCACGGCCAATGGGCACCAAGCTGTCCACAGCCTTGATGCCAGTCTGCATGGGCTCCCTCACAGAGATACGGGGGATGATACCAGGAGCCTTCAGGCCCACACGTCTACGGATGCTGGATCCAAGAGGACCCTAAACAGTAGACATGGGACAAACAACAAATAAACTCCCATAATTCTAAACAGAACTAAGTACATTTCCTGAAGAAAATGTGTGTGCCTGCTGCGTATGAGCTTCTATGGTTTGTCAATGTAAAACAGCACAGGCAGTGTATGCACGGGGGTATCTGTTGAGAGCGCATGCATGTGTGAGTGTAAAATATCATAGCCATAGGGAGAGTTTTAAGGTCATGTATAAATCTCCATTAGTAATGTTATAATATATTACACTTTAATAACTTGGCTGGAAATGTTGTTTAAAGCGGCTGTAGGTGGTTTCCGGTTTTGGGAACCCCTACCGTTTGCTTAGTGTAATTATTTCACCTAACCGTCGCAAATAAGACATGCAGAATGCTTGTGGTCCTTGCATGTCGCTAGCACGATCGACAACTATTCTCAAAGTATAATATTCTCTTCCTGATTTAGTGATGCAATTCCTTGTGCCATAAAGGTATTTGGCACAGTTACGCGGGAGATCGTAACCGGTGGCAGACAAAATTAGTGTTAAATATTGAGAGTTCAAGAGGACTGATCTGAACGGCAATTTTTTTAATTCTCCCATAGATATTACAATGTGCAAACTGTAGAAAGGTATTGATAATACATACAAAAAAGTTGCCTAAAGTGGTTTAAGTAAGGCTTTGATGCTTTCAAGTATAAATGTTTGCATCTTTATTCAGTATGCTCTCAGTGTTTTGATCCCTCATTCATATCTCTAGCATTAATAGTCACTTAGATATGATTTGACCGCAATTACATGGGAGGTGTACAAAACCTTAATCCCAAATTATGGGATGTATAATGATATACATGTTGACTAAACTGTGCAAGTTGAGCATTATAAAGTTGGAACAGTGTCCCTAGCATAAAAGCTGACAGACGTTTTGTTAATTGTTTTACATCCCATAGTAAGTAAGCTATGCATGAATTGGAATGCCCAGCTAAACGTTTTGAGTTACAAACCGTATGTCTCACATGAATGATCCATTTTATGTGGTAAAATTGTCCTTATGCAAATGTGGCGTATTTGACTAACTTCTAAAGTTTTTATATTAAAAAGCTTTGTTATTTCTATGCACCATAGAGACCTGAACATTCAACATATGAACCATAGAATTTGTAGGACTAGATACATTCTAGCAGAGACATTAAAAAAAATCATAATTAATTCATAAAATTTTTTTATCGTATCAGGATGAAGGTTTTATATGAAGCGTATGTGTAGCATTAACGGTTGTTGAGATAAGTAAATATTTGGGCTGTTTTTGCAGAATCAATCAAATATATTATATCATGTGACAATATAAATGGCACGCTTATACGTACCAGGAAACATGAACTGCAGGTTTGAAATTTGACTATTTTCAAGTGAAAAAGATTAAGCTGTTGGCACATGTCTTTACCTTTCCGTCGATGGCGTTTCCCAGGGCATCCACAACACGGCCCAACAATTCATCACCAACGGGCACATCCACGATGGCTCCTGTTCTTTTGACGATGTCACCTTCCTTAATCAGCTTGTCGTTACCAAACACCACAACACCAACGTTGTCGGGCTCCAAGTTCAGAGACATACCCTGGAGGAAGAAATACATTTGATCATCTCTGCTCCATGTCTACACATTTGTAGCTCTGTCTTGTGTATTATAGAAAATCAGCTTTGAAAGGGAGAAAATTACTCTTAGCTAAATGTCTCAATTCACCAGTTACGAAACAATAAGTCAAAAGTACACCAAAATTTAAGTAAAATATAAAGTACACTCCTAAAAATAGAGCTCAACTCCGAACAGCCCTTACCTTGAGACCAGAGGAGAATTCCACCATCTCCTCAGCCTGTACGTTCCTGAGACCGTACACTCTGGCAATACCATCACCAATGGACAGCACGCGACCAGTCTCCTCAAGGTCAGCACTAGTGTCAGCACCCATGATCTTCTCCTCCAGAATGGAAGACACCTCTGCAGTGCCTGAAGTGCAAGATTTATTCATAGATATATTATTCCGATATGCAAAAGAATTGAGGGATTGTGCAAAATAGCACACTACACTATACTAGGAGTTAGATCAAAACGGGGAACAACACATGAACAACCTACCGAGCCAACTATTACTCAAGTAGACCAAGTACTGTCACATAAGTTTAGTAATTCTTAAACACTAACCTGTTTTCTGCAGCCATGGTCTGGTTGTGTGCAGGTTCTTTACACCGACACATGCTGCAGCAACGTTCTTGGAAACCTGTAAAAAGTATATTATAACACAAAAATATTAAAATGTATTGTAGGCCTATTAGTTTGATAGGAGAAACAGCAATTAAGTGACCTGACCGGTGAAAATCTCTATTGCAGGCAAACATACTACATGTCTACAGCACTATGACCTTGTTGCCATTTATAGTTTAAAGGACATATGCAATATATTTTTAACAAGTCATCTAATTATGGACAATGAATATCTCACAGAAATAAACTTAAATGAAATGAGCTACTAACATTATTCCAATAAAAATATATACTAAGTCAACCAGCCAACTAAGTGCCAATATGTTAGACCAAATGGACAGCTTTACAAATATGTGCTTGTGCATGTGCAGGGAAATACTAGACATAGTTGATTCTATACTGTTGTCATTGCAAAGAAAGGTCGGCAACCAATAATGACCATGGACTAAAGTTACACCAAAACCTGACCTTCAATGACAGCTGACATTCGCTATCCTAATAACAAGACAATGTGGATTGCTAACACAACTAAATAGTGCTAATTTATTGTCTGATCTTGCTTTACACACTGCAACATTATTTTCATTGAACTGAAGCTGGTAAGCAAGTGAAATCAAATGTCAACGGTGCGCACTTCCATAGCCATCGCTATTTGCTAACTGGCCTTCAAGTGAAGTCCAAGATGGCGGTGTGCATGCTCCCTATTCAACAAATTCAACATATTTCTGAGGTAGAGATAAGACAAATGTGCTAATACTTAATATGAGCATGCTTACAAATCCAGCCCGTCGAGGGAGAGTGCGAGCAAGAGCAGCTGCGACGCGTACTGACAGCATATTGATGTTCCTTGTCTGTACTCCACGGACCGGCTGAAACGGGTACAGTGGAGTGAAGAAGATGGAGGACGGGGCATATGATTTTTACAAAGGTCACAATGAACCGGATGTAGTTATTTGGAAAAATATGTTACATTTAATTCGTACTTAGTAATTAGAATTGCGTTAGGAATATCGATATTGTAGTGTTGAATACATAACATATATTTGTTTACTTGCGTTTGAAAACCTGTTTGGAATTTTATTACAGAAACCCAAGGCACACAAGAAATACTGTAGAAATAATAAAATCACACAATTTCATTTATTTTTTTAACAGAAATGTATGTGAAGTTTAAATGAATATTTTTAGCAAAATTATATGTTTATTCCATCTAAATATTTTCAAGAATTATTGGACAGGATCTTCCGTTCTAAAAAAATCATCCAATAGCATTGCATCTTGATCTTCTCGAGCCGGAAGACCATAGAGAAATATGTGGCGCGAAACGTTTGTTGACTAAATAAATGCTTTTTTCTGTGCTTTTTGTCGGACATCGATGGGGTCATGTGCGAAAAGACTAAAAAAGTAACTTATGTTCTTTATATATGAATACATGTATCAAAAGTGTCTTAAGTTACATAGCCAGCTACATGAATGATGACCATGTCCAGAGTCAGAGAGAAAGAGAAGCAAGAGAGTGATGTTTGTGTTTTTGTTGTCTTTATCTTCTAGGTCAGTAAGTGGCTCAACACAGTCTTTGGTGATCAGACTGTCTTTCAATATGAAGTCAATACGAGAACAGTGGAAATACTGTACCAGCTTGCAGAAGCAAGTGCAACTCGATGCAATGAGACGTCCCTGATCATTGATGATCTAAAGCAGAAAACATCGGAGTATAAGGCAGATGGTAAGAGACTAAATTAAAACTCAACTCATGTTCAAGTTGAATTAAAGCAGGAGTCAATGTTTGAGCTTATTTTACGGAGAACTAATAAGAGCAATTCTAGTTCATTACTTCTTACTGGCATTCAACACACTCTGCCATACATACTAAATGGAAGGGAAATTACTATGCAAAAAGCCTACTTCAAACATAATTAATCAGGTGTAATCATTTGCACAAATCTTAATGTCGACTTCCAATCTCACCTTATCTGTGTGTGTTAAATAGCACTAGTAATTATTAACATTATAGCCATGTATAATAGCCCTTTCAAAACTTTGCCTTTGTTAACAATACAATGCGTGTTTACAGGTAAAGTCTAACAGCTAAAGCTTACACTGTATTCGGAAAGGGTGTACCACTACCTTTATCATGCATTACTATTGCAAGTAAAGTAAAACTACTTTTGTATTCCTACTGCCTATGCTGCGCTTCTCCTGTTATAAAGAGAGGCATGCTCGAGTCTAGATAAATAACGCTGTGTAATCTTTCTAGGTGCCCATCTTCAGGATGTTACTCTACAAGGAGTGGGATTGTCGTCTGGAAGTTTGTCAAAACCTGCATCTGATTACCTGTCAGCATTAGTGTCCATTGCTATGCCACTTGAAGTCAGAAATACATGCCTAGAAAGGTATATTTTTTTATGCTATGTACTAATTTTCTTTTCACCACTGGGTTCACATCAAAGCTATTTGACATCAAAGGCCAGTGCAGTCATTCGGAAGATTGTATTGTTTTTGCTGTTTTTTCTTCAGCTTTCTACCAGCAATGAATAACCTGACAAATGAGCTTTTGGATTCTGAGAAGTCTGACAGGAAACATGAAAGGGAGCTTAAAGCCCTTAGAAAGAGACTTGGAGACACTCTTGTTCTTAAGAAAAGCCTACAAGAGTAAGAAATGTTTCTTACTTTTTCAAGTTATTACAGTTAAAAATGTTACATTTACACCTTTTCAGGGATACTCTGACTTTCTCCATGAAACAGAATGAACAGCTCTAATTCTTAGCTTTAGAGTAGGTCATTCATTTTTGTTTATATATATATATATTTATGTAATTACAGAGACATCAACACTACTGTGAAGACTCAGGAAGTGGACAATGCTAAAGCAGAGGAGAGATTGCTGAATATGGATTTTGTGAAAGCAAAGTCTAAAGATCTGTTTTACAGGAATAAGATGATAGAGGTTTGTGTCTTTCTGCATTTTAATTTCACACACCTTCTTACTTGCCAGATATTTATAAATAGTATATAAAACGATAAGTATCTAGTTTGTTTAATTCTAGTTTAAAGAAGGCAATTAAGCTTTGTCTCGAATGAATATAATTCTAAATAAATTGATACCCTTAGGATCAGCTTTTGTCTAGAAAAATGGAGAAGCGTCTTTCCCACCAAAGTATAAAGGAGCTGTCTGAGGTAAGCCTGAAGGAAATGCAAAAAAAAACCACAATAACCAACTTTTACTTTGCATAGCAATTGATGGTCATGTGATCTTTTTTCTGTCTTCTGCAGGAGATTGCCACATTGAAACAAGATATAATCTCTTTGGCAAAGAAACTGGAACCATACAGAGACCTGGGCCCGGTATGTGTTATTATTGCTGTACAACAAAAACTGTATATTTTTCCCAGTATCTGTTAACAGACATGAATGAGTTCAATGTATAAATGACTTGAGAAACTTCATGTTTGTTTGCTTTCTATTACCAGAGCCCATCTCTTGCTCAAGTTAAAATTGAAGAGGCAAAAAGAGAACTGGTGAGAATCTATGATAATAAGATCGATGTCCCATGTATTAGTCACATGTATGTCAGGTCACAAGCTTGTAGCCTCAGTCACAGATTTAACACCTTTTTTGTCCATTCCAGGCTAGGATTGATGCACAACTTGAAATGAAGGTGGACTTCATGAATGCAGTTATTCCAAAAGGAAGATGAATGACTATTCTTTGTGATTAACAATCTTTATTAATTGTAATAAATGTTTAATATAAATGTTTTGTCATTATGCACAGAGAATAGATTAGATGAAATTAGAAATCATTACATTATAAAATGTGTTTTGTTTCAGATAGGTTGAACAAAAGTAGTATTACATATTTACTGTGTTAAGAATACTGATTGATAGCTATAAATTAATGTTAATCTAAGACGAATAGGTAATGGATTATAACGGATTCACAAATGAAAGAGGTTGGGTGAGCAAGGGGATTTCCCCCCTCCAGTACGCCTAGGGGCGCACGCACTTTTTGGCCTCTCCATCAATACACGGAAATGGCGCACCTACTTTTATGTGAACAACGGCTGGTGACGGAGACATTTTGAAAAAAAAAAAGTAGCAAGCTAGGCCGGCTTATTCTGGTGCCAGTGTATTAAGGTTTGTTCTATAAATTACTCCGCTGCTCATCACCTATGCGTCTAAAATTAAAAAGCCTTAAGTTGGGAGAGATGCCAAGGCAGACGGACACAGGAAAAAGTGTATAGTTAAGATCCCTGGTAAGTTTTTTTTACTACTAGTTGAGCGTAGCCAAAAAGGCTAGCAAAAAAATTTTATGGGTAACGTCAGTGCCACAAGCGAAGTCTGACATTAGCGTTAGCATTAGCTGCCTGAAGTGTGCGGTTGAAGAAATGGCATCGAGAAGCTGCCCTTTCTTTCTTGATTGGCGCGAAGCAACTACCCTGTCCTTGTTATGATTATTTTTCAACCCAAAAGTTTAATGTTCCAAATATCTATGTCCGTTCGTTCACTGCGCAGGTCAGCATTCAAACACAGTCAAATTTGCTATCTTACTAATAGACGCACTGTCTTCACGTCCGTGCAAATGCCATTTTCTTCAGCTTAGTTACCATGCACAGTGCGCAGTACCACCGCACCGTTCTTCGTCAATGCATCATTGATGAAGCTACCGACAGAGCAACAGCTGTTCCGTGTACAGATCTACACGACTTGAGTTTCGGACACAGTGGCTTAAATGAAAGAGTAGACTGGTAAACAAGACCTTTTAATGCCTGCAGGTTCCATCACTTTTCCTTGGTTTCTCTGCTTGCATTTTGAAGTTAATACAACTAGTGGAAAGTCAATAAAAAATGTATGTGCTTTACAAGTGCTTGTATGATAATCTGTCAAGAGTTGTAGACATGTACATCATGAATCATCTTTTGTGAATGGCAGATCAATGCATAAAACGCTTTGCTTTTGCTCAGTCAGGTGAGTTCCTGTCCAGGCACACACGTTGTCCATGAAAGTTGGACATCAACTTTCATGAAGATGGCCGACTCAGACAAGACAGAGGAATTTGTGGATGCAGGGAGCCTTCTGGAATGCCCAGTCGACAAGGGGGTTGCTTCCTCAGTGGGGGAGCCAAATGAAAACCTTAAAACAGAGACCACCACAACAACCAGCTCACCCCCAGGCGAGAAAGACATGGACAGCCCCCTGCAAACCGAAGGTGAGCCAGGCCTCCTCTCCATGCCCTGCCTGATGAAGGAGCTCCGCAGAGATTCCCCAGAGTCTCAGCCTGCATCCACTGGGAGTGATAAGCCAGCCTCTGGACAGGTCTATGAGAGTGACTCGTCCAACCCCTGCATGCTGTCCCCTTCCTCCAGCGGTCACCTGGCGGACTCGGACACACTCTCCTCAGGTGAAGAGGGGGTAGCGTCGCGTGGAGGAGGGGAACGAGAAACTGTGGAGGTTGCTGGTTCTGGCCTGGCAGCCGGAGGGCAGACCTCGGCGACCTCAGCAGGCGGGCGAAAGTCTAGGCGGTCGCGCTCCGAAAGCGATATGTCCACCAATACGATGGCGGCGAAAAAGAACCGCTGCCAGCCAGCCGTGGTGGCGGAGGGGGCCGGAGGGCTGGACAAGCATACCAACGGCCGACTGGCTAAGGTGAAAGGTCATCGCAGTCAGAAGCACAAGGAGCGGATGCGGCTCCTGCGGCAGAAGAGGGAGGCAGCGGCACGTAAGAAATACAACCTGCTGCAGGACAGCAGTACAAGCGACAGCGAGCTCACCTGTGACTCCAGCACCAGCTCCTCAGATGACGAGGACGACCACGCATCAGGAGGAAACAAGACAATCAACACAGACATCCCCGGTAACAGCCAATAACACACAGCACCATAGCACACCTGAAGAATAGAAAACATTCACCATACCATTTATCATCTTAACTCCTGTACAACAATTCTGAGCTTCCATTTCCACACAGTCGTTTGACATTACAGTGCCCACATAGACAATATTTTTATCAGCACACATGTACCAGACTTCCACTACAATCAAGCCATCCACATAGTGAGTGAATTTAACAATTTTGACAAGTCCACTATAACTTTGACACAATCTTTCAGCTTGCGTTCCACCTTTACCAAGTGTAGGCTAATTACAATACTACACAGAGAATGCTTGGTTTGCGGGTGGCTATTTTCTCACTTTTTATGTCAAATGTATGTATGTATTCACTTCATTTGTCTACATTCACCATGCCTTGGGAGACGTACATATTACATGTCTGGCCTTGGTCTTTCACCTGAGATACTTTGGGCTATAGTAGTGTAGTGAGTGTTATGTTTGACCCGTGTCTGTCTGTTTGCATGTATGGGCTGTTCTTCTAGAGGCCATTTTGCTGGTTTGCTCAGTTCTGTTTTTGACAGTCTGTTTACTGTAAATAGGATAAATGATACACCTCTGCTGTAGGATTTTATTGTGAGATCCCTGTGAAGCATAGATAGTAGACTTGTTGCATTAGTACATTGTCCATGTTTGCAAGATGTACCATACTGGGTTTAATCCTATCAAAAAATACAACTGTGCTATTGGAATAATCCCCCAGGCCCTGAAATGTCAGGGACTCTCGTGCTTGTTTTTGGAGAACTGTGTTCGCGCTACAGAGATGCAGCTGTTTTGACAGGGCAGGGCTGTTTTTGACTTACAATTAACCAAACGCTTCAGTGTGTCTTTGACACCTGGGAATGACAGGGCCCTGCCCTGGCCCACCTGCAGAGAAAGGCATTGGGCAATATATGCACGTTCTGTTGGGGTTTAATTGATTTAGAATCAGGGTTGTTTTAACATGTGCAATGATAACGAAAAATCCTATATCTTTTTAATTTAACTTGCTGGAACTGTTCTTGTTTTTCTTTTTTCTTTTTTTTTTTTAAACCCATATGCCTCCACCATTATTTTGTTTTTGTAAGAGTAAACTTTATCTTGTTGATTTTAAGCTTGGTCCTTAGCACACCACAATATAGCCAATGTTGCAGTAGACACTTGACATTTGCCTGCCAAATCCTAGTTTGGATTCTGATTTTCTCAGTTTGCTGGTACAGATTTGATCATTTGGGTCTTTGTTAGATAAAAGCTGATTTTAATATTAAGACTGATGGAGTTAGTTTTTTTTTTTTGCTTATAACGTTGATATACGTTTAGGCTAAATCTTACAATGATTTAGGTCTGCAATTGAAACGTCTGAAAAGTTAACGCAGCCTGCAAACAGCAACCAAATACGTCCGGTTGTCGTCCATGACGGATCTGTAGCTTCATTCTATCAACCATTATTGCATTCCGTACACAGACCTGACTGCTACAACTGCATGATGTAGTCAATCATCAGCATGAAAAGAGTCGATCTGCACGTAACAACCAACCAAACTATCATTTCTCAACAACAACAAAAAGTCCACCAACGAACAATGCAAGTGCTACCATGTTTTTTCTCACGGCTTGGCCTCAATGTCTTTAAAGCTGGCTTCAGACGTGCAGCAGACGGATCCGGAGTGGGCGCCCAGATTCATGGGCTGCTGGACGGCGGCGCGTGGGACAGAAACAGCCTCGGCAGCGTTCTGGAGGAGGCCATGACGCGCTTCGCCGTGATGCAGAGGCAGACCGAGGAGCGCTTCCGCGTGTGGATGGAGAAGCTCACACGCCTCGACTCGGACGATGACGACGACTCGTCCAAGCACTCGAGCGACGCCCGAGATGGGCGGCGCCGGCGCCACCGGGGGCCACGCCCCTCCCCTCCCAGCTCCTTCCTCCCGTCTTCCGAGTCAGCGGAGACGATGGCTGCGTACATGTTGGCCCGGGAGAACGCCAACCTCATCCCTGACCCCCTTAACAATAACAACGTGTTGCCCGAGGTGGTCACCCAAAACGGAAACCTGGAGGTTCCAGATCCTGGTCTCATGAACGTTTAGATTACTGTTGCTGTTGTTGCACTCCTGGACATCTTTTAGAATGCTCTGTAAATGGCAAAATAGGACGGCTCTAAGATTCAACGCCATGACAGGTCTTAATTCAGAACCCACACACAGACTTAAGAGTGAGGGCAGGTGGTTTGAATTGATAGGTTGGTCTGTTGTGATCAGTGGACTCAGTCACAAGGCAGATCAGCACCACAACGGCAAAGATGTGTCTTTTGATAATGTATAGAGAAGGCATGACTAAGTAGGTGTTTTTATTTATAAACAAGGCATCATAGTACACTGTAAAACAATCAATCAACTGTAGTTAGGTCTATTTAATTGACTGACACTTCACTTAGCTGTTTAGGCTCAGGGCATCTCTTGACATTGTATCACTGTGAGATCTGACGTCAATATGGAGCCTATGTTTTCAAAAGACTTTTGATTTGTGTGCAACCAAGGAACGTATTTCTACCGCAAATTATAGAGCTAAATCCACTATTTGACAAGCGTCTTTTACACGAACATTGCACCTCTCTCCCAAATGACTGATTCAGGACTCTCGTATTGCTTGCAGTATGGCCTATTCCAAGAGTTTACTTGTTTACCAGCACACACACACACAGACAACGTATCAATAATTCATGTGATTTGTAAGACGTATATTACAGTACCCAGTGAGCCACTCCTAAGTGGTCTGCTGCCTCATAGCATGTGCCTTTAACTCATGCTGGGAATGATGCATCGCCAGTCATTGTGCCATTTACTCAAATCCCAATTCAGGGCAGTAGGTTGGCTTTCCCCTGTCATCTATACCGTTGAGAAGTTGAGAAGTCCTTTGTCTTGGTGACATAGCTTTACTTACGTGAACATGTAAAACGTTATAGCCTATATTCTTCATGCAATACATCAAACCAACACTATTGATTTAAATGTAGAAATTACAACATATGTCTCAAAATTTTACTTATTTTACTTTTGTAAGTCATTTATGAGCCATTTCGTTGGCAGCCATGCCTTTGTGTTTGCAAATACAAACGCCAATAGCTGAAGAAAGGCATTTCATGAGTGAATTCAGTGGCATATTGTGTCAGGTATTAACCTAGCTGCAATGTTTAAGACCCTCAGATTTATATCCAATAGATGTGCGTTAATGCTAAGTTTACCAGCTCCGATGTTCTGTTGGGAATGTCTTGTCTGCCAACATGGCCTGTGCTTTATGCAAAACCTGCCTATTTTAGTAGTCAATTCGTAAACTGAAAATCCAGGTGTTGTTCGGAACAGAAACGAGTTGCATAGCAGTAGTGCATCTGCATCACAGCGCATGCTAATGTTTACGTAGTCCCAAATCCAATAGACAGATACAGGTGACTTGGTGGCCTTCTCTTGTTCAGATCTTGTTGACTTTGAAATTGCTCGTCTTCAACTGTCTCCTCCAGCTCATAGCTAGGCCTTACTGTCAAGGACATGGCCGAAATGTGTCATTTGAAGCTGGCAAGTGTATTTGAGTGGGAGCTTTTAAATTTTCTGTTTTTATGTCTATGCGAGTGTCTGTTTCTAAAACTGTTCTACTGACTGCATCAAGTTGTCCTGTTTGCAATTGCATGCAATTCTCCATAAGGTTAACTAAATGTTATCAAACAGGATTTGGGAAATTTTTACAAGCGCCTTGTGTCCACTGTTATTCTTAGCTCGTTTGTAGTCTCTAGTCTCTTAACCTCGTTGTTTCATTTTGTATGGCTTTTATTATTAGTTTAATTGCACCCTTTTAATTTGACGTGTTGCCTCGTTTTCTATGTGCGGATCAAAGTTGTTCGTTCAGTTGTTTTGAATTTTAAATATTCACTTTTTCAATAGTTTAGCCCATCTTGCCAAAACGAGAGCCTTGTAACGCAATCATGTACTGAATGAATTACATTCTAATGTTTACCGCAGAGATTATCCCAGGCTGTTTCAATTAGTTTCTTTGTAACTTTGATTAGGCTTTACATTGGGAAGTGCCTGGTTTCCCTGGCAGCCTTGATGATCCACCCCATTCTGACTTCATTGACTTCCTATACTGCACTGCTGTGTTTCCCATAGTACATGCTGTCCAAATGTACCTTACTCTGGTATGTGTTCTGGGCTGCCGTGAGTGTCTCTCCCAGAGACTCTTCTTACAGGGTAGAATTGGAGACCCGCCCAGCATTTCCCTTTAGCTTTTATACTACTTCGCCAGGGATTCAAAATGTCTGCTAAAGTACCACTTATACATTACAATACTTGGCCTCCTTTTCATTTCCATACGTAGTTATTTGATTGTTTTGATCAACTGATCAAACTACGACACCACTGCATTACCTTGCCTTATTTTTGCATTCACCAAAAAATAAAATTAGCTTAGCTTCGAATTGTTTATCTGATTATCTTTTTTTTGTGATTACATCCAATGGTCCTCTTGGTTGTGATTGGCTGTTATTCAAAAAGCATTAAACAAAGACACAAAATTGTTTCTGCAGTTCGGCATGATTGATTATGAATTAATTGCAAATCATACACTCTCGGAAAACAGATAAACACAACACAATATTTTCCAGGTCAGCTATTTACTATCACCTGTTTTAGTTTTTTTAACAAATGGGCTACCCAAAGTGTAGCCAAATACATTTAGCCTTGCCCAACCCTTTGGTAATATCTATTGTCTGAGATCACACAACAAGCGCTTAGTTGGTTTTTACTCAGAGTAAAGTTCTGACATTGCCCAATGCCAGAATATGAAGTAAGTAACTCTTCCGTTTTACACTCGTCTAGAATGGTGTTAGAGGCAGGGTATGGTGGATGTTTTTAAGAGATAAGTTCGCTCTGAATAAGTGAGGGTGGTGGTAAGGCAGCAGTACGTTTTGTGTTCTAGAAAGTATCTACAGTCTTCCTTTAGGCATGGTGTGAATAATGAAGTGTTCTCTCTGTTTCCTGCAGACGGGCCTCCTGTAGTGGGTCACTATGATATTTCAGACACTGATTCTAACCAGGAGAGTATGATGATGAGTGTGGAGACTGTCCGGCCATCCGTGATAAGACATGAGCTTAAAACTCACAGAGACCAGGAAATGGGAGCTTACTCTGGGTGTATAAGAGCACTGTGCTCTCTCTCAGGTCAGTTGCTAACCCGGGTGTATCACACCTTACCTCTCAATGAAGACTTCCTCTTTGACCCACGCCTATGGTTGTCATAGTGCAAGGCACATCCTTTTCAGTGTGTTCTAGTAAGCATGGGTAGAGCTTTAACCTTCATACTTGGTATCCTGGCCTCATTATCTTGTCGGTGGAGAGAGAAAACGCTGACATCCACAGGAGACTGACTACATTATTGAGCCACTATACTAAAGGAATTATGAATAGGAACATCGTCTCCAACCAGACATCCTCAAATAGCCAACATCTTTGTCCTTGTCTGGTCTGAAAAGGCACCATCCTATTGTTTTTGTTGTTTTGTTAGTCGGTGGTGGGGCTATTTGTGTCTTGAGGGTGTTTGTCAGTCTCAAGGCATACAGTTCTCCTGCAGGCACCTTTACAACCGTTTGTGGAGTGATGTTTGTGTGCATGTGTGTTGTGCTGTGTGTGTTCCAGGCCACATGGAGGCAGAGCGGTCCCTCAGGGAGTCCAAGCACAAGGGCCACATCAACATCGCCTCCTCCGACAGTGAGGTGGAAATTGTAGGAGTGCAGGAAAACACAAGGTGAGAGATTGTTTCCCATGGGATATTAACTACTGTGATTTGCTTCCGTTGCAGTAGTTTGAAAAAAACACTATTAATTCATATTTAGTGGAGTGTATTTTTGAATTATTTTGTACGCACTGCTTTTAGGCGTTATATTTGAAAAATGTATGTAATTAAGTTTGCGACATCTTCACATATTGCTGGGCTTGTTTTCCATAGATGTGCCCATCCTCGTGGAGGAGTGATCCAGAGCTTGTCTTCGTGGAAACCAAACTCAGTGGAACAGTTTAACAGCACAAGGCAACCCCAGTTGTGGACTAGCGTGTCCCCTCAGTCCAATTGGGTGTCTCCTCCTGAGGTGGTGGATCTAACTCTGGACGAGGACACCCGACACAAGTACCTACTCTGAAGCAACCAGTGCACTGCAGACTCCCCACACGAAGCTCCTCCTCTTTCCCATCCTAAGCTCCCTGCCCAGCTCCCTGCAAACCTACCTTCCCAGGGAGAGGTTTTACAGCCTGTGACCTAAGGTTCTTCCTGTTCCAGAGGGCTGCTTCTTTCTAGCCTACTTTAGAACAGCTTTGTTTATGTTAAGAAAAAAAAAGCCATTTTACTAGAGTTTGGTTCCCTGGTCATTTGTTTTTTAAAGTGAAAATGTGATTGAGTCTGGTGATTTTGATATGGCAAAGCACTACTACTGCAGGTAAAAATGTATAGTACGTTTTACATAAATAGCAATATTCTCATACACTTTCCTGACGACTGTTCTGCACGTAGGCAACATGTTTTGTGAAAGTGGCAAGAGAATAACTGCAGCATGAAGTGAGGAGGGTGAGGATCAGTGGCATGTAATGGTGTTACCCTGCTACACTACTGACTTGTGGTTTACTTCGACTAGATCTAGCTATAATCACCTACAATCAGTTCTAAATTAGTTAGTTCATCTTTCTAGAGAATGGACTTCAGCTTGATAACAGCTGAATTTTGTTACATCACTGGCTCCACATTCACAACTTATAATTCTGTGATACCATAGTTTTTAACAAAATTTTTTGGCACTGTCAAATATTTGTATTATCGTGAATATCTTTTTTTTTTGTAAAGTTGGAATTCAAATGTTCCACATATATAATGCTGCTGTGCAATCCACTGGTGATGGAGCAGAGTTTCTATTGCAACAGGTAATATCATCCATTTTGAGGAAATTCACTGAAAATGTCTGAAAGTGTCCCAGAATTTAATTTGGTGTGAATGTATGACCCTGCAGTACTATCTGGGTGCACTTATTGTGTGTGTGTGTGTGTGTGTGTGTGTGTGTGTGTGTGTTTGTGTGTTTGTTTGTTTGTTTGTTATTTCTGGGGACCCCCTTAATGACAACTGAGGAAATGTATCTTCCAATTAACATTTAAAAAGCAAGATGGCCTAAATGCCTTGGAATGTGCACTATTTTCTTTCAGAATTATGTATAGCCTGTTCTTTCACTTAAAGAATCGGAAGATTTCTTTTAGGTCTCTTAAAAGAGATTTTTTAATAATAGATGTGAATTTAGTACATAGGTTTTATGACAAATAAATATATAGTATAGTAGTCAGTCCCTGTTTATAGGGGCTTGAGTAGACACATATTTAATGTAACGGCTTTGTTTAACCCTGATCCTCAAGGTTTTCTCTCTCTTTGTTTCTTTCTTCCTCTCTTGTGGTCTTATCTTTATTTATCATACAGAACTGCAGCAATTGACAATAGAGCCTAGCTTGTTTTTACCAATAATAAGAATTTATTCCACTCTTCTATTTTACCACTTTGGCTAACTGCATGTTACATCTGTTTCTTTATCCCTTTTGATAAGTTCTTTAATCATTTTTATTTTGCTCTGCTGGTCTCTGAAAGGGAAAATCATGGTTGCCAGGAACTGAACCAAAGTCTAAATGGAACTGTTGTAAAGGAAAGACTAATCATGTTGGGATCTTTTATGCTTCTGACAATTATTTTCTTTGCACGTATGAATTGTATATAAAAATGTTCTTCTTTTGAAACTGAAAAGTCTAGATGTGGATTTTAACTTGAAAGTGTAACCCCTAATTTACTATCAAAGCAAATGTGTAAATTTGACAGAATAATGATGAATTAATTTGAACTGAGAGTTCTTGTGTGTTTCCATTGGCCAGTTTTCTTTCCACTGTATGCAGCTAGCTAACACTGAGACATAAGTTCAATAATCAGACCTTTCTTGCATGCAGAATCGCTCAGTCAACATTTAAGTATGACATTGCTCATGCCATTGCGATTAGGGCTAGTGGTTGCACATACCATGTTGTTACGTTTTTAACCGTAATTTCAAAAAACGTTTAATTTTCTCAACTTTTAATCCTGCCCATTTATTTTACTTTCAGTATTTTAAATTAACAAAAATGAGTGTTTATATTTTGTTGCATCTGCAAGTCCTTGACTTTGTTGAAATGATGTATGTAGAACAAAAGAAAACTATTTTAAAAATAAATAGAGTATTATTTAAAGATTTAAAGTTTACTTCATTTATTTACTTGAAGGAACGGTGTTTGAATGAGATGGGTCTAAATCTAAATAGGCAAAATACATATTTCATGCTAAAATGTATGACAAAGTAGTACATTCCTTGTAATACAGCACTGGGATGTCTTAAATTCTCACTTCTGTGTGAGTATGAATATGTGTAAGTAAATTAATCTGCATGTGCCTTCGTGGGTGTGAGTTGGGGTAAGAGCGGCTCTTATTGTTTTGATACAAACCAATAGCCAGGCAGTCTAGACAAGGCCCTCACAGGCCGGGTCAGAGGGCATTCTTTGGCACCTGCCACCAGGGAGACCTGTAGAATTCAGATTAACAAAACAATGAGAGTATTGCAATCTCCTTGGCACTTTCACCCTAACCCTTCTACCATCTCTGCTCATCCTAGGGGCTGATGATCAGCTGTATGCTAATTCAGGATAGGACTGTGGATCACTTGTGATGGCTAGTTGAAGTACCTCAGATGTTTGTTAGGAACAGAAATTAAGTCATTCTGTACGAGCATCTAAGAATCTGCAAGTAGATTACTTTGATTTATTTTTCCTGAATGTCTTTTTCCAGATTTTTTCTTACAGCAGTTTAGGATACATACAGAAAGTAACCACCAGAGGGCCACATTTTAACGTAAATGCCATATAAATCTTGTTTTTTGTTGTTTTTTTGGCTGCTGTAGTAGCATATTCATACAATACGAAATATGATATACTTCATTTGAAAAAATAACACAAAATATATACATATATCAGTTGTAATATGAGAGTGCAAGGGCCAATATCATTTGACATCAAAGGAGACATAAGGTCACACCAGTTGCAGTAATTTGACCTCTCTAGACAATAGACTGGGGGTACAACGGGACCAGGGCTCAGAGTTCTTTGTGTGGACCTATGGCTTTGTGGTGATGGTATGAGGGGGGACATATGGGACTGAGAGTGTTGCAGACTGACCTCCTCTCCCAATTCCCATCTGTTGTTTTTTTATGAGACTAGAGTCATGCAATAGAAAATTGCTATTTATTTTACCTATCTTTACTTGCTGAACATATCTGTATGTGTAATTTCATGGCATATAGGGAATAAATAATACATATTCAACATGATAAAGGTCTAGACTGATGAAAATAATACAGAAAAAATCTAATAATCAAATTAATCTGATTTGCTCTTAATTTAAATCAAGGGTTGTCCCGCTCGACATCTCCCCCTCTTGCAATTCACAAAAGACGGGTCTCTGATCTGATTGGTGCAGATGTATGCCAGAGCTAGTGGGTTCTTAGTGGAGGTGTTCGTTGATTGGTTCATTCCGTCTTTGTCTGCGAGGCAGCTGAGAAGCCCGTCCAGTTTGTATGTACTGGGCTTGGAAGGGACCATTTCCATGGACCATCTGTCTCGCAGGCTACCGATACAACAAAGGACCTAGGATGGTGTTGGTACACGTTGGATATTTGGTTCTTCCCGTCTTCGGCTCTGTAAGAAATAGAGGTACGATTATTCGCCTATTCTAACACTTCCATGTCCGTTTCCACGTCCTTTAAAAATACAAACAAAGCTTGGGAATTGACACCTGCCGCAAAAAAAAAAAGAAAAATCAAGCCCGTTAGCAACGTTGACATAGCTAGCACACGACGTTAGCGGTATGCTGTCGTTAATCCCGACCAGGGCGAAACGGCGATTTAAAATAGTATTCACGTGGCATGTGGTTTTATAACGCTAACGTTATTGCATTAAAGACTAGTTACTGCTTACCGAAGTCGGCATAATCGCACTGGGCTACTGTTAGCCATATATACTAAGTTATTGTACCTGTCAAATTATTTTTGGTAACGCTAGTGCTAATCATGGCTAGCATTTTCTGCTATCGTTATATTTGCTAATAACCCGCGAGCTTCTGCCGTCATTGACATCGTTGTGTCAAACAAGCGACACGGTTTTGCCGCTGCTTGTAGTGCCTGATTCGATTGATGCACAGCTGCTACTTAACTTTTCACAATTATGTCTATCTCCAGTTAGTACCGACGAGGCCACAACCTGATTTAACGTTAGCTCTGACCTAAACTGGTTTTACTATTGTAATCTGCTCAAGCAGCTGTTGATAGACAGATTTCAGAGCTAGCTTCTCTTTTGTTTACTCCTTGTCCTGAACACCGAGGACTTTGTTCGTAGCAGTCAAATTAATTATGTCAGCTTTTTGTTAATGCAAAATAGATATAGACAAGTATCATTAAAATAGGTTATTTAAATGTATCATAACGTTAATTGGATTTGACTCAATTGTTTGGTTGCTGGCAGCTGGGTAGACACCTGACACTTTGTATATTTAGAAAATACGTTTAAAACGTAGTGACTGTCATGGCTTGCTATGAATGACATGGTTGTTATAAAACTCTGACCATAGTGGTAGAATAAAATATATTCTGCACCTGCTTTAACAAATTATTTCCCCTTTTTTGTTTTGTGCAAATAGCTGAAAACAATCTCAGCCACGCCATCCAAATTGACCAAAAATACAACATCCACGCAGCAGACTCAGTGCTGATCATATAATAATAATATGACGTGCATTTTATAGACATGCATTAGCTAGCACCAATGATTTCATTGTGCTTTTATTTGTGTTCTTTTTTCCTGTTCCATAGTATGGAGGCTGGCTCTACATTCCGCATTTCTCAGACCTTTGTCCCCCTCCATTGTGTAGCTAACGATCATCTGCTGCTGTCTGCCGTAGCCTCTGCCTGTTCTCTGCATCTAGCTGTATTGTGAATCCCTTCTTCCTCATTTCCTCTTTCCATCTGAAGACGACATTGGCATTAAAACAGAGTTCCCACTCATACCGTATCCTTCTGTGTAACTGACTAAAGAATAACACTTTCTGTAGAATACAGTTTGTCTTTATTTAAACTGTCATGTTGCTCTTTAGTAAATAACCCATTGTAGCGTTAGACTTTACTGCAAAATGTCATTGTGATTCTCCCATTCAGTGTGGATAGACTACATTCTGCTGTAAATTTCTGTAAAGTGGATACATTTTGACCCCTGATTCGATTACAGCCAGGCTTGATCGAACCCCTGAATAGTTTCTTTCATTCCTTTTCAAAAGGTGCATTGTACCAGTATATCTAATCTAGCACTACATTTTCAATTGGCAGTTGTACTTGATTGACCCTCTTGTAACGTAAATCACATACATTTTCCAGCTTTTACAATGCCATCATCCTAAAAACATTAACCAATTGGCTTTTAGTAAACTGCTTAGTCATGTGCATGCTATTATTTACTCAAACAAATTTCAAATTGTCACCTTTGATGGTCCACTGCACCTGTTCCAGTGTCTAAATGGCTGGTCATAATCTTATCCATGTATGCAAGCCTTTGTTCATAATAATTGAATAAACCCATTTAGTTGGTCACTGTAAATTGGCAGGACTTAACTCATCTTGCCATTTAGAATTCCTCTTTGTGAATCACTACCATGCACAGCACAGTCTCCCCTGGTCTCTTCAGACACCCACACCCACCAGAATGCTATCCATTTTACAGGGATGTGTATCCTGCACTGCTGTAGAACTCCTTTTAGAATCAAAATGTCTTTATTCTTTGGTTGTGGTTTCTCTACCTTATGTTATTTGTATTAGATCCTAATGCATGATCATTTTTTTATTATTATTATATTCCACATTGAACAGCAGATTCCAATGTAATCTTTGTGTAGAGATGTCCCTGCTGTACTGAAATGTGCTGTAAGCATACACATCTACTCATTGGATGCTGCTTCTGTTCTGTTAACCCTACAGAGCATGGTTGGGCCTTGCCTTTGGTCTTTATTTGCATGACGTTATGATTATTATGATTATATTATTATTATTATTACTATTATCACACACTGCCACACATACTAATTTTTTCCAATAAAGACTGTAGTATTTTTCCTAACCTTCAGTGTGCTTTTTGCTGATTTCCATGTGTGTGTGTCCCCCTCCTCCCTTTCCACCATGCTGTCTCTGAGGCAGCCCCCCTCCCCCTTCTCTCTGCTCTCATCTCTTAGCTCTCTCTTGCTTAGGCACTTTAAGGTGCTACTCTGAATTATGGGATTAGGTACAGCCAAATCTCTCGGCCCTGCTGTAAAAATGTTTCTTCTTTTTACTGAGAGGCATGGAGATCGGGATTAATGTTGGAACCATACAGTCATCCCAAACCCTTCTTGGTCAATCCACATTCCATTCGTGCACACTCTTTCAAGCTCTGGCTCATTGGATGTGTAGTATTAGTAGTGGTAGTAAGGCAACTCCTCATCTCATTTCTTAAACAGTCTCAACCTTAACACTGCCTAACTAGGTTACATTTTGGGTAGCTATGCTTTGTTTACCCATGTACACCTCATCAATGAGCAGGCATTCATGCAAAATAGTGGGACATGCATGTATCTGTCACGAACTGGAGTGGCCGGGAGATTTTGTGCTCTGAGGCCAAACATACACCTAGAAGGCCCTCTTATTAATGCACACAAAATAGAACACTAATGTGAATGATCTGCCGCTTCTACCTAACATGTCGTTAATAAAAGAAAACATGGGTAGGATAATAAGTGGCGAGTCGGGAATAGTAGCATTGATATATGTATTGAAAGAAAACAAAAAAAAATCTGCCTTTTAAAAGTATGTCTTTCAACACAGCCTACCTTTTAAATTACATTGTATTGACACAAAGCTAAACTGTTAGTGTTATCTGTCAGCAGTTTGTGTCATAAACGAATAGGGAATAATCCATAGTGGATGGTATGAACGTATGTTGTCTTCATCTCTTTCTCTTATAAAATAGATATGATTTATGGTATCTCCAATACCTAAACATGTATACCTAATTTTATGGGACAACTTTGCCAGTTACTTCATAAATAAGTGAATAAAGTGAAACATGTTTTACATTTTTAAATGGCAATATTTGGGATTAAGGTCTGAAATATTTGTTGAATCTAAAATGATCCTTTGGAGTTCAATTCAGCTAATAATAATAATGATTCATTTTGTTTAGCGCATTTCTGACACCCAAAGACGCTTCACGATATCTAATATCCAGTATCTCTTTCAATGTTCATTTAAATTGATTTTCGCATGACCGTAATATTTTGACAGATCTACTTGTCTTCAACTTCAAGGTCTGTGGCTGTTGCTCTGCCTTCAGGATGTTTTTGAAGGTCTAATTCATGTCTGACTGTATACGTCGGGAGAAATTATATATGTTTGGTTTGAACTATAATATCAAAATACTTGCAAACAGGAAATGAAAACAAAACATTTAAGGGCATACAGCCTTCAACATCTGAAGAGGAAAATAAAAAACAAGATTGTACTTAAACCAGTCACCTGAGCCCCAAGTGCAGCTGTAAGGATTGGTTGGTGATTTATATGAACATCCACACTTCTGCTACCCGTCACCCCCACCCTTACTATGTGTGAGCAGACTCATGTTAATGCCATATAGAAGATGCATGATGGATGCTACAGAAGGGCACACTAACATCGCCATGGCTCTCTCCTACCCCTTTTTCTTCATTTGTGCAATATGTAGTAAGAGGATGCTGAGGAAATGGGGGTGTAGACGGTATTATGGAGGAGAGTAGTATCACTGATTATGAAGCTGCAGAGCGGGGAGGGGAGGGGGGGTTACAGAGAGGCAGGTTGGACGTCAGACTGCTGCAGTCACGGGTGGGCTGGGCTACATGGCCCATCACTCAGACAAGCAAACCATGCCGCAGCCACACTGTGGGGGAGGGGCTGTTGATGTAGCTGCAGCTCTGGGGGGAGGGGAGAGTGG
Source organism: Galaxias olidus (assembly GCA_026901105.3). Lineage (NCBI taxonomy): Eukaryota > Metazoa > Chordata > Actinopteri > Galaxiiformes > Galaxiidae > Galaxias > Galaxias olidus. The sequence goes on from JAPMUY010003934.1 coordinate 121,047, forward strand.
ATTTGCACCAGTCAGGAGATTTACTGCCACAGCTCAGACACAGAGCGGAGGTATGAGCAGACAGACAACCACAATATCGGGGCAACTCACAGGGGGCTGCTCACACTCCGAGTATAGTGCTGCAGCAGTGTGTCAATTATTAATGATTTTAATCAGAGCACTGGGCAACAGGTCCAATTCACCCCATTTGGCCATACCATATAAGATGTAATGTATTCCAAGCATCAGGACCATGTTCCCTCTGTTACTGAGCTCGCTGTGTTTTACACCATGGTGACGTAAAGCGTTGTCAGCACTGAGTGATAATGCCTCGACACTTAAAGCCCTCTGGACCATCCGACCCAGAAGTCTACCATTTCCGCTCTACTTCCTCAGCCCAACTTCATCCCCCACTCCTTATGGCTCCAAGGTTCACTTGCTCTGTCTCCCCAAGGCTATTTGGAATGTAGCAAAAAAATAGCAAATATGTCACATCAGCAACTAGAACAGTCTGTTGCCCAGCATACTTAACGGGCAGTGAAACGCTTAGACAAAAAGACAGTATAGAATTTTTACTGAGCTGATGATGCCTTTTGGATAGCTTTCAATTGGCACTGCTTTGTATCAGAGATAGTATATTTGGATGGTAGTAAATGCTGCATGGGGAGTTTAGATAATTTGATAATGACACAAAGGCTTAAGGACCAAGTGGCAGGCATTAATGTCATTTGTCAGCTGCTGTTCACTAAATATATCCATGAATACGACCTAATTTTAAACCCGCCCATTAAGGTTTATCCATATCTATCTTTATTATGCTATCCCTGCTATTCTATACAAAGCTGAGCTTGAGGCTTGTGCCCATGTGCACATGACATCTGAGATCTACACAAGTATGTAGAACATACATGCAAGGCCGTGCATAGCCTCAGCAACCGCGTCTTGCCTTTCACATTAGAGGCACATGCCTCAATGAGCTGGGTCCCCACCCCCCATAAGAGTGTCTGTTACCTAGACCGGACAGCTGGGGGGCTATAACTGGTGGCTGAAGGAGCAGCTGCCTGTTCCACCCCCACCCCACCCGCTAAACTTCCTCCTTCCCTCCCTGTCCTTCCTTCCTACCATCCCTCCTTCTATCCCCTGGGCCAGGAGGAGTAATGGATATTGATTGTTTGGCTGCGACCCAGCAGCGTGCTGATTCAGCAGGCTGGCCTGAACCTCCCATCTCCTCCTCTTCTTCTGGTACAGACAGAGAGACAGGCTGGACCCAGGGTGGAGTAGAGGTCCTCCTCAGCAGCTTGCCTGAGATGGATGAGGAGAAGTAGGGTTGGATTAACAACCCGAGCCCCCCGCCCCCACCCACCCAGCGGCTGTTAGGTCTGGCTGACTCCACACTGCTCCACTGTGTAGTATTGCAAGGTTAAAAGAGAGAAAGTGCTCATTATAAAATGCTAAGACGTATAATAATAGTCCTACGGTAGCAAGTCCCTGACTCCACACTCAAACACAGCTAACGTTATAGTAACCAGACGTATATAATTACGGTTAGACAGAATTCCATTGACCAACAGTGGACCCTTAATGGACCTAGCTGGAGGAAACACCTCAGGTTCTTGGTGGTAGCTGCTAGTCTGTTTCCTTAGAAACGGTCCACTCCAGTCCTCCCCCGCTGACCCTGTAGAAGGAACAGTAGGTCTCAGTGTGTCTGTGGGTTTAAGAGCGGACCGTGGGGGTCACCATGTCTGTTCCGAGTCCATCCCGTTTTGTTATCCTGGGTGAGGTCACTCTCTTTCTGTTTTCAACGATTGACTGCCTGGGTGGATGGATGGTTGATTAGTGCGTTTGTGAGTATCCTGTTTTGGTTTCCTTACTGTCTTTGTGGAATGTGTGTTCTTTTTCTTGTTTCTGCTGTTGTGCCGTCTTCTGTGTGAAAAAGAATGAATGTGTGGAATGGTTGATTTATCTGGTGTCTGTGGGAATGTACGTGTTGTTGTGCTACATGTTATTTTTTTCTCGTTTCTTGGTCCAATGTCCTCATTGGTGTGGTTTCTCTCCCTCCAGGGGCACACTTCACGAGGCATCAACACAGCCATGCTACCTCCTGCCGACACTTTCACCTGGGGGCGCCACAGGCCCCCATCTCAGCCGAGTTTCCCCTGGGCCACGCCAGCCAGCCCCAACAGACCGGGCTGGCCGCCCACCTGCCACCTCCTCCGCTTGCCACCCTGCCAGCGCCCCCTCAATTCCAGGAGGTCCCGGGGCCTCCGTTCCTACCTCAGGCCTTACACCAGCAATACCTCATCCAGCAGCAGCTGCTGGAGGCGCAGCACCGCCGGCTCCTCCCCCACTCCAGGTACACACGCAGCCACTTACACAGCAGCAGCAACACAGTCTAAGGTCTAATCCACATGTGTACATGCATGCTTATGGGCATAGCCATGGCTTACCAGCCTACACACCAGCCGAATAAGGACTATTCTAAAAGCAGCTGGTTTTGTATTCTCGGACATACACAGTTTTCCTCCAGCACACTTTTTTTGTCAGAAACTGAATATATACATTATTCTTCAAATCCCTTTGCACCACCCCATTGCCAAGCATCATTTCTTCCTTACAGTGCAGACAGACTAGACGAGTTGCATGCTGATAAATCTCAATGCCTTCTCCATGCAGACGAACACAAGAGCGTGTCCCCATGAACCCCCACCGACTGCGCTCGGGCTATGAATACTCCCCTCCCCTCCACGTCCCCCAGCCAATCACCACGCAGCAGCAGCAGCGCTACCTGGCCGAAGGCACGGACTGGTGAGTCACCGTCGGAGATTAAACAGGAACCTGGGAAGATGGTGGCGCGTCCCTCTGTCGTCTACAAGTCAATCTGTCTCTCTGGCATGGTCCGTGGTGTTGATTGTGGTGTGTGTGTGTGTGTGTGTGTGTGTGTGTGCCCCTGCAGGGACCTCAGCGTGGACGCGGGCCTTCCTCACCACCAGTACCAGCTCCAGCAGCTTCCGCAGCACTATCAGCATTACCTGGCCTCTCCCAGAATGCACCATTTCCCCAGGAACACCTCCTCTGCACAAGTGGTATGTCCAGTTAAAATCTAATTTGGTATTTTTTGCATGTTATATTATTAGGTGTTGGTTTCATTAACTGTTATACTGTACGATTCACTTTCCACTAGTTGCATTGTTTTTACCATTTGGTTACAAACTGATGTCTGACTTTAATTTGCAAATGAAGAATCCCTGTCTGCTGTCCTTTTTCAGGTTGTGCATGAGATCAGAAACTACCCCTACCCTCAGCTCCACCTGTTGGCCCTGCAGGGCCTCAACCCATCGCGCCACGCCTCGGCTGTACGAGAGAGCTACGAGGTAACCTCCGTCTCCACCTGGGGGCTCTCAGTCAGCCTCAGACCACTTGTCTCTGTGTTTCTGGTGTCTGTAGTCCTATGACCCGCAGTGGGACTACAAAGCCGTCACTGACTCCTGACAGCCTCGGCCTCCCATGGTCCACTGGAGTACGGCTCTAATTATGCGGGTCATTCCATTGCCCTACTCCCTTATGATTGTGTTCGACTAGGTTTGTGTTGTGTTGTGTTCCCTGCTGTTGTGTTCTTAGCGTGCGTCTTCTCTGCCCTAGGAGCTGTTGCAACTGGAGGATCGGCTGGGCAGTGTGAGCAGAGGGGCCATTCAGACCACCATCGAGAGGTTCACCTTCCCACACAAATACAAAAAGGTAAGGAGCTCGTCCTCTCTCTAATGCTCTAAAATCCCTGGCTCAGTGGAACAACCACTGGAACAGGAAAAAACAGGCTCAAGCAGTTCTTTGATGACGGTGCTTGAGTGGGACATAATGTCTCGTAGAATAAAAGACACTGAAAGCCTTTTTGCTTTTGAACTAATTCTTGCCATGTGCTTACACATGCTTTGCACGTACAATTGTCGGAGCTCTATGACCCCACTAGACACTGATCATTCTTTTTCTCTGCTGACTGTTCCACAGAGGAAGCCTCTGGAGATGAAGATCGGCGAGGAAGATGAGGAGAATGACGTGGATGAGAAATGTACCATCTGCTTGTCCATGCTGGAGGACGGAGAGGATGTCAGGTAACGCATGAGAGGACACCCTCATGGGGGAGAGGGTTTGAGTGGCTGTCCAGAACTCCCAATGCCCCCAGCTCGTTTCCTGAAATGTTTGATTTTGTGGCATCCCGTGTGGCGTGGGGCGAGCAGCATATGATCCTGCATACGCTCGCATGAGCATACCTCCGTGCAGATTTAGGAGCACAACTGCTCGGGGAGGAACATGTTGGCCGTTGGGACTTGGAGACAGAGTTTGTTTATGTGACACATGGTCTCAGCTGCCTGTGAAGGGCTTGGGATTGTTGACCCAAAGCAAGACGAGCGAGAGAAGACTGAATTAGCTCTATGGGGTTCCACGAAAGTGTTTATGGCTAGCACGTGACTATGAGCGTGTGTCTGAATTGGGGCATCGGGTTACGTAGAGCTGTGACTTTGTTTGAATCAATAGAGGACGTGCATGCTATCTAGTTTTTCGTTTAGTTTGTAGACTGTAGTGAGTACTGGAGGAATGACCTGCCATCCTTCTTGTTTTCCCTTTTGCTCTCTCTGTCTCTCTCTCTCCAGGCGGTTACCCTGCATGCACCTCTTCCACCAGGGCTGTGTGGACCAATGGCTGGCCACTAGCAGGAAGTGTCCCATCTGCCGAGTTGATATTGAGACACAGCTTAACCCTGACAGCTGATGGCCCGGGGGAGGAGCTTAGACCCCCCCCTCCCTGTCAATCACCCCGGTGTGGCCCCTGTTTCGCCCCCACCCCGGTCACCAGCCCTGGTTTGCTACCCAGGCCCCCCCCCCCTTTCGGGTGCTTTGCCAAATGTCTCTCCAGACGTCACGTGACATCTTCACCCCTCTGACTCACGCTCTACTGAGCCAACCCAGGATTACCGACTGCAGGAGAGGCTGCTGAGGACTCTCCGACTCTTCTCTTATCTCTCTTTCTCTCTCTCTCTTTCTCAAATAGAAGCACATTGTTGTACATCCCTCTGGAAAACAAATAATACACACTACTCACATCCACAGACAAGGACAAACACACGGACAGTGTCTCATGTACACAGGGTTTACTTGTAGCTTGCTGGTCTTTGATGGGGTGTCGTCGTTGCTGTTGTGTTGTCGTCACTGTAGGTAGCTGGGGCTGTGTATTTTGTAGCATGTTTTTAAAGCCATGACGTAAGTACTGAGAGTGGAGAGCACACGACCCCAATGCCAGCGGGCTACTTTCTCTCTCTCTCTCTCTCTCTCTCTCTCTCTCTCTCTCTCTCTCTCTCTCTCTCTCTCTCTCTCTCTCTCTCTCTCTCTCACTTTCACTTTCTCTTCTTTCTCTTTAATACACAAACAAAAGGCATATTCTGCCACAACAGAAAAGATTAACCAACACTAAATGCCATGCCACCATATTTGCCTCATTTGTGGTAGTAGAGTAGCAAAAAGGGAGACAATGGTATGTGGTCCCCCCCTCGCATTGTGAAAGGGGGGCCACTAAACGCAAATGTTCAGATCTCACCCAGCTTCTACTTTTTGCAATACAGTCGTACAATTTGCTTGGGACTGGTGGTGTCATGTGTGTAGAGCTACGTCACTGCTATATCATGTTATGCCAAGCCCAGTGGGTGGGTTGGTGTGTGATACAAACTGAAAATACGCAGGTTAGAGAGTGTTTGACCAAAATGCTTTTTGTTATGGTGTGGCTTGACCTGGTGCATGGGTTCACATGTATGTGTGTGTGTGCGTGTGTGTGTGTGTGTGTGTGTGTGTGTGTGTATGAGTGTTTTTGCCCTACTGTGTGGCTTCACAGTGTGTCTAAACAATGCGTGGATGTGTGTTACAAAAAACCTATGGCAGGTTTGTAAGTGTGTTTTATCAAGGGTACAAGGGGAAATCTGGAGGTTACAGTAGTTAGGCCAATTCATGGGGCATTGGAGTGTTTGTAGAATACAAAGCCAAATGAGAAATAAAAAAAAAGCAAAAAAAAATTAAGTAAAATTTAGGACCCCATCCCCATTATGCACTGCAGTGATGACGGAGCTGGGGTGGGGGGGGGTTGTGGGTACCCAAGGGTTTAATTGCCCTGGTAATGGAGACGCTGTGCCATCACCTCCTGGCTGAGCAGTGTAGTGAAATGCATGTTTCAATGTTGGCTTGGCCTGTTAGCTGTTTAAGCTTATATAAACAAAACAAAAAAATGGAAAGGGGGTGGGGGTGGGCAGTTGTCTGTGCATGACTTAGTTAATCTGAGCTGTGACTATCTTTCTCAACACTAACAAACAAAAAATGAGCACGATGTCAGTGGTGGTTGTCTCCCTGACCCGTAGCGTTGTGTTCATCTTGTCCCCTTGGAGGCAACGACGGAATCCTATTGTGACGTTTACCTTATTGCCTAAAGAACAAGCACATGTGATGATAGATATAGCAACAACCTCTTTCTTTGGTATTGCATTTGCGTTGGTTTCAGTACATTTTAGGTATATAAACACGCAGTGTTCTAAAAAGAGTGAGGAGCTTATGTATTTAACTCGTGTTTTTTTGTGTAAGAGATCTCCCCTTGTGGTTGCTATGCTGGTTGCTATGCTGTAATGCTAGAACAACGATTTAGAATGTTGTGCGATGGGGGCAGTAACCCCCCCTCCCCCCGTGCACAGTGACAGGGGTGGACAACAGGAGGTGTGAAAACAGACAAATAAGAGCTGGCTCTGAACACTTTCTTTATGGTTCATGGAGATTGATTCATTTTGATACATTTTACAAAGTCTTTATTATCCTTTCTGTAAGTGAGTTTGATTCCAGATAATTCGGCCCGAAGGATAATATTAGGGCTAGTTCTACGGACCCTGACTGCCCTATGCACTCAAGACTGAAATAGGTTTTGGTAGAGTATTGGGACTGAGCCCAAAGACCATAAAAGCCTGGTGAACCAAGGGCTCAACTATGAAAGATTAGGATGGAGCCTCTTCCTGTCCTGTGCACACAAGGGATGTTACTGCCTCCACCTGTAGTGGAGTTTTCTATGGGAAGTTTTGATAGTTTACACAGGGTGTTGTCAGTTGAGATGCCTTAAGTATTTAACAATCATAATTTATTACTAACTGTAGATATTGTGGGTACGTATTTAATTTTATATAGTTTTTTTTGCAATGGAATCCATAATTTATTTATTTAGAAATAACACAAAAAGTGATTTGAAAAAAAAAAACTATTACCTCATTTTTGCATTGTTTTAAGTGGGAATGCTTCGCATGCAGTTGTATTTTTCCGAAGACTAAACGTTCAAAAAGAAGCCCTGCTGTTTGATCTCCCCGAGCCGGCTGTGCGATGTTTACTGTCCTGGGCTGAGCTAATAAGCTTGCTCTCTCTTTCTCTTTCTCTCATGTGGTGCTGTGGATCTTGGTTACATTCCATTCAATGCAATTGCTCTGATCCCCTATGCTGTGATGTAGTGGACAAACCGCAATGGAGTGAAATGGTTTTAGTTTGTTCTTTATTTTTTTTCTTTCTTCTTGTCTTGTTTTGCACTCTTAGTTTTAACATGGGAACCCTCTCACTGGCATAACACAGTCACGATCATAGATATATTATTATGAACTCTGTCTTTTTAAGCTCTTTGCTTCTCTCAAACTATATAGTTCTGTTCTTTATGAATGTGTCTACTCTCTCTCTCTCTCTCTCTCTCTCTCTCTCTCTCTCTCTCTCTCTCTCTCTCTCTCTCTCTTGCCCACTCTCTAGCTCTCTCTTTCTTTAAACCACCTTCGGTCTCTCTCGCTCTTCCTCTCCCTCTTGTGTAGTCTCGCCTTTCCTTTTTTTTTTTCTTTCCTCAGAATTGCTTGTAGACCTGAGCCTGTGAAGTGCCTCGCTTCTGTTGTCAAGAGATATTTCTGCAACGTTTTTACTTCCATACAATCATGCCTATTTTGGGTACACAATTCAATTGGAGATCACATAAAATATCTACCCTCTACAGGCAGATTCTATGTTTAAATGTCCCAATAGGATGCTCAGTTCCCCCTTGTCTCATGCTCTTGTCATTCTTGACACACTTTGTTTCACACTTTCCCTTCCGTTCTAGCTCTGTAACGTCTCCCAGTATCTCCTGAGTCTCTTTTGGGTTTGTCTTGCCTGAGTATGACTTCACCGTCCATCCCTGCTCTCTGAACCCATCTCTGAACCTTTTGTTTTTACCACTATCCTCTTTCTCGTTAGGGAAGGCAAGGACAGACAGAGGATCTTAAAGCACAACCTTTCTAAAAATGCATGTTTTTCTCAGGTTTAAAAATGTTCTCAATGGTATAAACGTATAGGGTGAAAAATATATACAAAGAATATTACTAATGATGATTAATTTTGCTGCTGCTTGCATCTGAAAAACAAAACTGAAGGAAGAGGAAATATCCCAAAAAGTGCCAGTGAAAGGGCTGCCGCCATCTTTGTATGAGAATCTGCTGTTTAGCTGTGACTGCGCAATGTTTTTCAATATAGGATATTTTATCGGAAAATATAACTATTTATCATTAATATTAAAGCAATAGCTCATTAATGATGATGAGTGTGTTGATGAAGAACTGGATGAGCATATTATGCGTAAATGTTAGATTCACATTTGGTGGAATTTTGTACTTAATTTATTACTACTAATAATAATGATTTTAAAAGTTGCATCGCTAAACCCAAACTGTTCTGTTTTTTTAGTTTAATTTAATTTCATGGCTTGTATATTATCCTTTTTGTATGTGCTCTTTTTGTAATAAATTGTATAAAACTGTTTGATCCCCTGTGGCAATTTTCTTTTGTGTGTTATTTGTTTTTGCTCATTAAATGTGAGTGAATAATTACATTTTTCTTAATATTTTAGAAACCTTTCAGGTTGCCCAATGGTAAAATACTGAAATGTGTCTCAGTAGAGTAGTAAAGGCAGTTTGTTAATGAAATTGATTATTTTCCAAAAATCATTCACAACAAAACTAGGATGTGGCAACAGTGATGGCGTGACACTCATGCTTTGATGGGATTTCTGACTGTGTGTAGTTGTGGGGTAATGGAAATTGTCTCAAGACAAAACAACATATAGAAAGCACACAAGTCTTTACAATAAAAACAGTATAATTTGTAATTAACAGTACAAAACGGCTCACTCTTTTATAAAAATCGCCATTATTACAAAGCAGCAGATCATCCCTGATAAAAATAGTGGCACAAATTGTGGATTGACCTGACCACCAGAGCCATTGTCACAGTATTAAAACAGATGACATATTTCTCAAATATTAAAGACAATACTTACACTTGATTTTCACAAGGGAGCATTTCCTGAGCTTTGACTTTGTTGAAACTAAACTATTTTCAGTGGACATGGCCCTCCGTCTAGCTTCTTAGGGGAACGTTTGGGAATCATTCCCCCTTTTGGAGGCCTTAGAAAAGGTCAAATGTTACACAGCCTCATCGCATCCTCGTGAAGTTCAAATACTTTGGTGAGGTTGTGTTAGCGCACCCTCTCCGGGTCGTTAGTATTTGGGATAGAGAACCCTAAAGATCTGTCCGTCAGCTTTGTTTTTGTCCAGCCACTTCCCACAGAGGAAGATGGTGGTGACCCCATTGGCTGTGTTGGTGACCTCCACACGATCCAGCAGCCAGCCCGGACTGAGGCCGGCGTTGTCGTGTTCCACCTTCACCCTGAGCAGCTCGCCCATGTCGAGCATCTCCAGCAGGAAGCGATCAGTCTGCTCGCGCTCAAACAGGTTCCGGAACTTCTGCCTCAGGGGGCGGCGGCCTGAGTCCCCGTTGGAACCATATATGGTGATGAAAACGTTGGCGTCGGTGCCCGCACCCTTCTCATCACCGGTAATCACGATAATTTCATACTTAACGGGCACCAGGCTTCGGGCCTTGCTGGCAAAGCTCTCAATGGTCTTGGTGCACTCAAATGTCTGGAACTCATCCTTTTTTGGAGTTAGAGGTATCGGGGAATTGCAGGTAAAAATGTACCTGGGAGGGATGGGACAAAGATGGTAGGATGGAATGAATGAATCTCATTGCATTATGTTCAATAGTGGTACCTACTGATATTAGTGGGGATATCTTATAAACGTGCAGTGTGTAAATATGAAATGTCCACATTAGAATTTAATGTACATATACTGTATGTATCCAGCAAAAGGTGACGCACTTGTTGCCTAGCTCCTTCTCAATGACTTGCACCTCCTCCACTATCCATTGAGCCTCCCCTTTGACCTTCTTTCCATCCTTAGGGATGTGTCCAAGGCAGATACCAGCTATGTCCCCCAGATTTTTGGAGGAAAACTCAAACTTGTCTATACTTCCCCTGAAAAAGATAAAAAGAAAATATGTGTATTCATTAGAGCAAGTATTATTCGCAGCATATTAAATGTAATCGGATGTATTGGATTTCGAATGGGTGCCTTGGGAATGTACCTTAAGAATCTCTTCTTTTTTGATGAGTTCTCCAACACAAACTCCTTTGATCGTCCCTTCTTCCCCTCCAGAACGATCCAGGCATTCTCTTTGGTTTCAGCTTCGCTGGTGTCTGCCGTAGTGGTAAGAATTTCATATTCTTTTGGAATAATAAACAAAAACAGACACAATGAGAACAAGTTCTTCTGAGACTTTCAAGTGGTCAAATCACTTTGATACACACAGTACAGGGTGAAAGCTGTATGGCAATGTTAAGCCTTTGATCAAACAGTGGGAGTTCTGATGTGTGTGCATGTGGGTGCTAGGCTGCCAGCCATCTTACTGGTCTTCTCGTTGAGGTCTAAGATGTCGTTGTTGGCACAAGCCAGCTCCCTCATGATCTGCCCATCATCGTCGTTCTTGGCAAGCCAGCGATCGCAAGGGAAGCGGAACGTCTTGTCCATGGTCTCGTCCCTCACATCTATGTAGTCCAAGTGCCATCCTGGAGCCGGGCCTGACCATGACAAGAGCATGAAACCCTCACAAAGGGAATGCAAGTGTGCACTCCAATCAATGTAGAGAAGGCTGGAGTATGAATAAAATGGTCGTTTTCCACGTCGGACTGCAGCTATTGTTTTGCATTTGAGACCACAAATAGTTCACGCCTAATATACTCTAGAAGGCGTGAAAGGTTTGACTGGAGATTAGCCGCCCTGTGGCTGTAATGATGTCCGCCGTTCCTTGAGAACTGATTGGCTCACCCGTGTTGTCGTGCCACACCCGCACTTTGGAGAGCTCGCCTATGCTGAGGATATCGGCGAACCGGAACGTGTCCATTTGCTTGCGTTCAAACTTGTTGGACTTCTGGGAATCCTTCAGCGCCAGGGTGCCGGTGTCCCCACTCTCTCCGAAGAGGATTAGCCACACGTTGGCATCAGTGCCCGCCGCTAAGAAGACAGGAGAATAGAGAGGATGAGTCGCCTGTCAACCACATGTTCCTCACAGTTCTCTGTACCTTTTAGCCAAGCTGAGAGCCCAGAAACAGACGGTTAAAACAACATGAGCACTGAATTGCCTTAACTAACCTCTCAGGCATCTCCTCAGCGAAAGTGCAAACTTTAGAATCTCTTACAGGTACTTTTTTTAGGCCAGAGCTGACTGAGATTCAAAGAATCAACGAATCCAACAGAGTGTGATGCAATAAGAGTCTAAGCCATCCGGCCCCTTAACACTACTATACATATTTATATATATTTATATAAATATATACCTGTGGACTCAAAAGCACACCAACGGACTAATGACAGCATTTCCGACTCTCAGTTCTCCTGGCTCAGTTCCTACAGTAACAAGCAGATGATTTTCACAACCCCAAATCTTCGCGGACTGCCGTCTTTGTGATCGGACCCTCCCCCGTCCCCAACGCGCCAACTGTCTGTTCTGTGCTGGATTGAGAGGTGCTAGGATGAGTGGGAGCGTGAAATGAGGACCAGAGGAGGCCCAGTTTCCTCTCTGAGTCACACAGCATATCTAAAATCCCTGTGTGTGTGTAATAGTTGGAGCCGCAGCCTTTCTGTGATGAGGTGTGTGTGTGTGTGTGTGTGCGCATGTGTGTGTGTGTGTGTGTGTGTGCGTGCGTTTGACAGCTCAAGCTCATTATCCTTCCCCAAAGCCTCAGCAGCGGCAGCAGTGGGCCACATCTTAACTTACAGTAGCTGCCAAGGGCAAAGCGAGAGCAGCCCTTTTGAAGTCGGCTCAGACACCTAGCGCAGCCCACCCCGCTCTCTCCCACCGAAGAACCACGCGGGGTGGGGGAGGAGGGGGAGCTGCGTGGAGCGGGGCGGGGGGCTGGTTTGGGTGCTCGGAGGAGCATCCTTTCATTACCCGGGCTGTGCTAGTCAAATGGAACGTCTGCCTCCACCTCAGTGGCTTCAGATGTTTGCTGCGTGTTCAGAGGCTCCTCTGCACCAGGGGAGATAAAAGGAGAGAGCATCCGCCACGAGCCAGCCTGAGAACCAACTGGGGGATGAGCTCTGTCGGCATTAGGGTGCAGGGTGTTAGATAAAAAAAATAGCAATTGCTGTCTTCTTATGGAACAGCCAAAGTGCGCAGTAATTTTAGTTTGGCATGAAACCCAAAAAATACGTATTATTTCCCCGTTGTGTCATTCTATTTGAGATGCGCTATGTGTGAGCACAATGCATACCACAGTGAGGACCTTAGGCTTGCGGAGTTGGCCGATTCTACGGTAAAGTCTTCCAGCTTCTTTGCACACTAGAGAATTCACACCATCAGCAGGGAACAATCGTCTTCTAATATGTCCTCAGCGCCAACATGCCACGACTTTCGCTGTCCATCGCTTGGATAGAAAATCTTTTGACTGACCTCCGACGTCACTGGTCTTGACCTGGATGGTGTAGGTGGTGATCTCCACCATCTCCTCCTCGTCCACCACGGCAGCCATCTCACAGATCACGGTCCTCTTGGGCCCCTTGGTCCGAGACAGCCAATCCTCATAGGTGAACTCAGACACCTCCTCCGTGGTCAAGTTCCTCATGATCACCTGGATATTATACCAATATACGCCAGTTCAGAATATCACAATATACTCAACACCAGTTTATAATATACACAATACACCAGTTTATAATTTATACATACACACCAGTTTGTTCTATACCAACATACACCAGTTCACAATATCACAATATATCGTATGCCAGTTGATAATAAACCAATATACACCTATTTATATTATACCAATATACACCAGTTCATAATAGGACATTATCCTGTACACCACTAATATAAACCAGTTCATATTATCCCACACATATCCCAGTACAAACAAGTTTATAACCTACACCATGTTATTATACATAAATAAACACCAGGTTATAATATACTACATGTTGAGGTATTCCAAAATACTCTTAATTATAATACCTACCATATATCAACATGCCATGCTATGGATGGTGCGGTATTAACATACAGTAAGCGTGGGCAGAAAGACCTCCCATAGGAATGGCTAGGTACAGGAGGGGAATGAGAATCGATGCCTTTTCTTTGACCTTGACTGCTAATAAGGCATGCGCTGCAGTAGGACAACAGCTTCCTTTAGCAGAAGAATACCGTGTAACACAGTATCGCATTATTATTCATGATCATTTCAAACAGAATTCATTTCTTTTTCAGCTCAAATTGAATAAGTATTAATCCATTAATCTACACAAAGAAAACTCAGTCGTGACTGGTATTTAAATTGATTAGCACACACCCCTATGTTAAAATGAATTGGTATGAGTGTGTGCAAATAGATCCTTTCACATTGTAAAGACCTTTGATAAGATGCTTGATACGCCTCTGTATATATAAATGATAATAACACTCAAGTGTATGTGCGTGTCTGATCACTTGACATGGAAGGAGAGTAAGTGAAGACATCATCATAAAGCCAACGGCTTTATAGCCTTAGCTCACTGCTTTCCATCAATATATTCATTTGAGAGGATTACCATTCTGGCACGCAGCCCAGGCCATCACACTCATTGTCGTGTGTGTGTGTGTGTGTGTGTGTGTGTGTGTGTGTGTGTGTGTGTGTGTGTGTGTGTGTGTGTGTGTGTGTGTGTGTGTGTGTGACCGCGTGCTCGTATCTGCGTGCGAGCACAGTCGGGATACCACAGCCCAGGACAAATCCATGCAGCAGCACATCTGCTTGTGATGCCGGACACACCGGCCAGCCTCTCCACAGGGTCACGCCAAGGACACGTCCAGGCGTCCATAGGGGCCTAGCTCTGTGCAGCAGACGGACAGCGCTGGTTATCCTTCCTGAGTGCTCCTGCCACTCGACAGGCACAGCCCTTTATGAGGGCAGACGTGCTTGGGACTCTGCTGCATGGAAAATGTGGTGCGTCTCATCAAAAGTGCTCGGCCAGGCCATCGGGCTGAATCTGGCGGCCGGCCGTCACGCTGTCTTCACTGGGTCAACAGAACGTGAAGAGCACATCTCAGCACAAAAATGACGCAATTCCTCTGTCTTTTATGGCCACAAAAGGGGATTGCATTTTATTTGAAGATAAGTTCTCAGGATTAGGTAAGGGTGGTGTGTATTGAATTGGCTGCTCCAATGGTTGAAACTATATTGGGAAAACTGTCTTTGAGGATTGATGGTGTTAGGGGATAGCTTAGCATCTGGGTGGTGCCTTTCAGCTCGTTAATAGACCGGGATGATTCAATGTGTATTAATGTGCTCGTGTGTGTGTTTGTGTGTGTGAGTGTGTTGGTATCTGTGTGTGTGTGTGTGACCTTGCTTGTTTGTGCGCAGTAGCGCTGGCATGCATCTCTGTGTGTGCAGTCTGTGAAACTAGTTCCAACACCACAGCAACAGAAATATGGCAATAGACAGTCGTGCCGTTTTCACAATTCACCCCAGACGAACTCAGATCCACACTGAGTGAGCACATTGTGACTGTTGTGCTGCTCAATGTGCATGTGTGTGTGTGTGTGTGTGTGTGTCTGACCCTTAAAACCCCACAGCTTTGGAGTGTGTCTGATGTGTGTGTCTGAATCATACATTGGCCTATCGCCTGCAGGCATGGTCTGTGTCTGTGTGCGTGTGTGTTCGTTTGAGTGAGTTCAGTCTTGTGTTCCCAGTCTGTTTGTCTGTCACATGGGCAGGAGGGATGTTGTAGATGAACAGATGAACACATACATAGAGGGCCCACTTAAGGGATTGCTTTGTATCATTGACTACAGGAAGAGAATAATCTTTATCTTTGTAGTTTGAAGATGATTTTCGATGTGCTGGGTAGACAGATAGCAGGTTGTATGTGGGTGTGTATGTGTGAGTGTGGCCTGACCTTATCCAGGAACCAATCAGGGCGGCTGCCAGAGCCATCGATGTGGATCCTCATCTTCCTCAGCGGGGCGATGTCATCGATCTCCAGACTGAAGGTGTCCTCCTGACCCCGTTCGAACCTGACAGCCGCCGCAGCGATGGGCAGTGGGGTCACATGACAAGCAGAGGGAACCGGTCACACACAGGACTCGCATGCATTAACCTTCACCTGCTCCCCAGAGTACACGTAGAAGGCTGTACAAAAGGCTCAACTTCATTCTCACATGATAGGATGTGCATGAGCTTGTGTGTGCGTCTGTGTTTGTTTGTGTGTGTGTGTGTGTGTGTGTGTGTGTGTGTGTGTGTGTGTGTGTGTGTGTGTGTGTGTGTGTGTGTGTGTGTGTGTGTGTGTGTGTGTGTGTGTGTGTGTGTGTGTGTGTGTGTGTGTGTGTGTGTGTGTGTGTGTGTGTGATTGAGTCGTTGGCTGGCCCAGTGCCTTTGTGCTGTACCTGTCCTCGTTCTTGGGCAGCAGGATCTCCTCCGAGGTGCCGTTGGCCCCGAACACGGCCATGTAGATCTGTGTGTCTGTCCCCGCGTGCTGCACATCCCCCGTCACCACCGTCACCTCGTAGATGATCTGAACACATCACACACACACACTAGTACTGACATTTCTTAAGACTGCATGTCCATCTATCAATCTGTAAACACAAATAAACATATTAGCAATGAGATGCCCATTTCGATTTATATCTAATTCGGAATGACTGGCCACTGATGTTAAAATAATAAAAGATAATGCTTTTACCTTTTGACAGATGGCTATGCTGTCTGCATCCAACACGTTGAACACTCTAGCAGTCAGACCATCGCCGCGGTCTTTGGCAAGCCAGCACTTGCATGCAAATATGTATTTGACCCCTTTGGTTGGCACGGCAACAGACAGCTCATCAACCAGCCAGCAGCTCTCAGGAGTTGCCCCATCGTGACCGAGCTGCCGGGGAAATAAATAAATAATCACATCTATCAGCATGCAGAGAGCTGAAAAATGTGTGTGTGTGTGTGTGTGTGTGTGTGTGTGAGTGTGAGTGTGGTCTGTGAGTGAGAGAGAAGGAGACGAAGAGAATCATGGAGAGAGAGAGAGAGAGAGAGAGAGAGAGAGAGAGAGAGAGAGAGAGAGACAGAGAGACAGAGAGAGAGAGAGAGAGAGAGAGAGAGAGAGAGACAGAGAGAACGTCGAGAGGAAACGTGTGTCATGTCTGCACCTCCACTCCGGCAGTGTCCGTGTCCTTGACTCACCTCCACCTTCTTGATCTCCCCCACGTCTCCACCCAGACAGTCAGAGTACTCCAGAGAGCCGGCTTCGAAGCCCGTCTTCCCCGCCGGCAGGTCCAGCCACAGCATCTCCGAGCGGGTGTGGTTGGCCCCCATGATGATCACGTAGGCCCTGCTGGTGGTGCTGGCGTCCCGCTCCAGCCCGGTGGACAAGGTGAAGTGGTACGGGATGACTGCACACAAAGACAGAGCGGATCAACGCTCCAGCGTCGTGCTACACTGTACGGGGGGACTACAATCTGCTTCCACAGCAGAACCCTGCAGGGGGTGGAAATCATTTTGGGGATGTACGGAACAGCACAGCTGGCCCGTGGGACCGCTCCCAGACAGCCTGTGCCAGCCAATTAGCATCGGAAAAGCTGCTAATGGAATTCCATATGCATAACGATTCAAATGTTAAGTGTTTGTTACGGTGCCGCTGTCATGAATTAGCCGTGTCCATTTGCTGGACCAATCAGCTCCAATGTCTCAGGGTCAGGGTTCAAATGCTCACAACGTCAATGCAATCTATCTCTGTTTCAACAGTGTGGCGTGATGAAGTGACCAGTGTGTGCCAGTGGACTGGACGTGTTTAACCCGTGTGTAGTCTTACTGGGCAGCTCCTCAGCGATGTCCTCATCCTTTTTCTTCTTGCTCTTCTTGTTCATGTTGCTGTCGACACCCTTCATGGTGAGAGCCAAGCTTTTCTTCTTGCTGTTCAGACCCTCCCTCACCCCCTCATAACCCTGGACAAAAACACGCACACACACAGAGACGTAACGTACAACTAGGTTTCACCCACACGGAGACACACATATGAAATGCATGCACATGTCAGCGTGCGTGCCAGTGGAATGTGAGGTCAGCAGAGTGAACTCTGCTCATGCATGCAAAAAACAATCCCGCGGACATCTGCGTGCGGCCTGGCACGTATTGCTAGCACCGTTACCTTGACGTAGAACATCCTCTCGATGCGTTTGTCCTCCCGCTTTCTGGAGAGCCAGCGTTCACACAGGAAGAGGAACACCTCCTCCGTATCCGTGTCCACCACCTCTACCTGGTCCAGGTACCAATCAGCGCTCAGCATGCTATTGTCGTGGCGAACCTTAATTTTGAACACCTGGCCCAGGTCGACGGCCTCGATGCTGAACCTGTCTGTCTGGAAGCGGCGAGAGAAGAGCATGTTTATCGCTGTGCCTCCACATGTCTCTGGGACACACCGTGTTAATTGTGGTCGCACGTCGACTCTGTCTTATCTCACCGATCCCCGCTCAAACTTGTTGGCGTTGTTCTCGGACTTCCGGAGCTTCCGCTCGCCCGTGTCCCCGAGGTCCCCGTAGATGGTGAGGAAGACGTTGGCGTCCGTGCCGGCTCCATAGACGTCCCCCGTCATTACCGACACGCTGTACGTGTGAGCTGTGGTGAGTGGGCGAGACAGGCACAGGCAGATCATTACAGAGAGGGAATCGGAAAGAAATCTGGGATGGTCAGCAAATGAACGAGAGATGATGTGCTGAGATGGGAGCAATTATCAAACCCCTTCGACTTGCCAAAGTAGTGCCAGACACTCATTTAAGGCTCTCAGAGAGAATATGTCTCACTTTCTGTTCTGACAAGCTTACAAAAGATGTCACAAAGAGAGGCAAACAAAGATCTGACCGTGTGTGTGTTTGTACAAAAGGCTCAACTTCATTCTCTCATAATAGAATGTGTATGAGCTTGTATGTGTGCGTGTGTGTCTGTTTGTGTGTGTGTGTGTGTGTGTGTGTGTGTGTGTGTGTGTGTGTGTGTGCGTGCGTACGTGCGTGCGTGTGTGTGTGTACAGTTTGTGTAGCACGTGGGTGCAGCGTGTGGGTGAGTGTGCACGTGGCCATGTGCTCCTCAGTGTGACTGTGCTGAGGCTACTCGTGTGGGTATGCCTCCCCGTGCGTGGCACATACTCTCCAGGGCATCCTCCACCTCGATCTCCGTGACTTTGAGGCTGCCGTCTCGGGCCAGCTTCTCCGTGATGATGTCAGAGGGCACCAGTTCCCGCACCGTCTCCCCGTCGTCTTCCGACTTGGCCAGCCAACACTCACATGGGAATATGACCGTCTCGGATCCCTGGAGGAAAAAAAAACAAGAACAACATGTGTGTGTGTGTGTGTGGGATTGTCCGTGACAGCAGGTGTGTGAGTCTGTGTGTGTGTGTGTGTGTGTGTGTGTGTGTGTGTGTGTGTGTGTGTGTGTGTGTGTGTGTGTGTGTGTGTGTGTGTGTGGGTTTAGAGTAGGGGTATTGACTCAGAAAGACAATGAAGTCATCCATCAGTTCTCCAGTTTCAGGTTGTCTCTCTCCACCTACTGGCTACAAACAGTACTATCCTTAATCATGACGTAAGGCCTTAAAAGGCCCTGGATGGTGATGTATGGTCACTCAATGCCCCTCCCCATTATCCACAGCAAGTGTGTGTGGGGGTGGAATGAATTATTGAACAGTGTTTGGCTGATGGCAGGATTCCAGGATGCACACCAATGCTTCCTTTCTCCGTGTACTTTAACCATTCGTGTTGTTGTGTTAGTGTACTTTGTGCTTGTAGCATCCATTTTGTTTTCCCAATATCTATCCAGAAGATTTTCCAACCTGTATGCAAACATAACAACCTTCTCTCTCTGTCGCTCCCTCCTTCTATCTGCCTTTCCATCTCTCTCTCTCTCTCCATGTACCTTTCCTTTCCTGAGCAGTCGTCTGATCTCCACTCTGTCTAGGTGCCAGCCGCCGTTGATCCCTCTGTTGTCATGGCCGATACGGATCTTCTCAATCACATCCCCCACGTCCTCTAGCTACACGCACACACACACACACACACACACACACACACACACGACAAAACTGTGATATGCATCTTTATCCACAGCATTATCTACACACCCGGCACGCTCATCTCAATCACCATCGACGCCATGATAATTATGACTCGAATCGTTATCATCATTATCATTATCATCACGCAGCGGTAGACTGAGAGGAAAAGGGATTTATGCACAGCACAAGCAGCCTGAGACACGTGGGAGGAACACGGCTCAGCCCCTCCGCCGCACCTCCACTATGAACATGTCCTCAGCTCCCCTCTCAAAGTACATCCTCCGCTCCCTCTTGTTGACGCACAGGGACTTCTGCTGAGTGCACACGCTGTCCCTCCCGTACAGCACCACGAACACGTCGGCGTCCGTCCCCGCCGCAAACACGTCGCTGGTGACGACTTTGATCTCGTAGGGCACGACTGGAGAGGGAAGAGAGGTCGTGGGAGAGGTCAGGGAGTTAGTGGCCGTGTCCTCACGAGACCCTCTGGGGAGACGTGTGTGTTTGCGCACGGTGAACATGTCATGTAATGACATGGCGCTCACAGTGTGACATGCCCTAGCACATTATCATCACAACACGAACATGTTTAGAAAATGGTTGGACGTTGAACTCGGGCTTATGTGGAGCGCACGGTCCCTTACATGGTGTGTACAGCTCAGTCTGGAGGTGAGCAGGGAAGAGGTCTCGCACAATAGCGCCATCGTCTTCTCCCTTGTCCAACCAGCGACCACAGGGGAAGCGCAGCTTCTGGCCGAGCGAGGGGGCATCGATCTCCACCCAGTCCAGAAACCAGCCCACTGAGGCTCCTGTACACATTTACATGCTCACATGAATATCTGTGTTTCTGAGGATATGTTCTCGTGTGTGTGTGTGTGTGTGTGTGTGTGTGTGTGTGTGTGTGTGTGTGTGTGTGTGTGTGTGTGTGTGTGTGTGTGTGTGTGTGTGTGTGTGTGTGTGTGTGTGTGTGTGTGTGTGTGTGTGTGTGCGCGCGCGCGCGTGTGTGGGTGGAAGCACACCTGAATTGTCATGACCTATGCGAATCTTCTTCAGAGCTCCAATGTCCACTGATTCTACAGTGAACTCGTCGATCATGCCTTGCTCAAACTTGTTCTTGTGAGTCTTTGATGCCTTCATCATTATTATGCCTGTGGATATACCAACATCACATTACATAACTGAAGTTGATATGAACCACACTGTGCATCCATTAACCAAAGCGTAGGTCACCTGTGTCATCTTTGGTTCCATAGAGCGTGGTGAACACGTTGGCATCAGTTCCTGCGTACTTCTTGTCTCCTGTTTTTATCCTCATAGTATAAGTGGCGGTCATTGCTGTCAGAGAAATTAGTCCATTCACTTGTCAATTTCAATTATAATTTTGCTTTCTGAATACATACATTGGAAGTACTCACTTATATAGACATACAACATACAATCCAATTCCATAAAATATAAAGACATTTTAAAATGAATGGTCAAAACATTGATTTGATCTCTATGTAAACAGGTTGGCTTCAAAATGCAAAAGAAAGAATAACCGTACACTCTGATAGTCATTGTGCTTTAAATGGCAGGTTGATTAACCAGGGAATGGGAATAGATATCAGCCACGCACCCTTCTGCTCCAAACCAAGAGTTGCTCCCGACTCTTCCTCATCGTCATCATCACCCTTCTTCATAAAGGCCTCGTCAACAGGCACCAGCTCCCGGGCTATCTGTCCGTCATCCTCGTCAATGGCCAGCCAGCGTGTACACGGGAAGTAGTATCTGAAACGACATCATGCCACTACAAGTGTCAACAATCCCTCAGAACTACTGTGCTAGCCACTCATGTTATTTTCAATGTGGCTCTAAAAAAAACAATGAATTGTCATAATTACTGTAACTGATAGACAAAGCCTGCCACTAGAAACACTGTCTCATACTTTAGACTAAACTCAATGGTTTAGAGTCCGTACCATGTGCCTCCACCAGATAGAGCTCTGCAGTTATTTATCTGAGGAGAGGTGTTTCTGTTACATAAAAGGCTAATTTAGGAAACTTGCACCTGTTATTTATAGACTAAAGGCCACTGCAATGCGTGAATAATCATTCAAATTGAGTGCTTTCTCCATTCATCCTTCTGCAGTATTGATAAATTATTGTGCCCACACATCCATACACATGACTAACACCTATTTTAGGATGTTTCCGGTCATTCGTATAATATGGAATATATCTGCCCCTGGGATAGGAAGTCTCTGAGAGGTTCCTCTTACGTCGTGTCATCATCTTTAGTGTCCACTATTTCCACCCTGTCCAGAAACCAGGCTGCGTTGGGGCCACTGTTGTCATGACGAATTCTCAGCTTCTTCAGAACGCCCAGGTCCACAGCAGGGATCGTAAAAATGTCCTCCTTAACAAATGCAACGCAGACCACATGTCAAAACAAAGTTCAACAACCAGGTTGTTGGTTGATAATAATTTACGTGGTGAGCTGCCTATAACGCTATTTGCATAAAAAACACAATCAGAAACAACCACCATCATAGTAAAATGCATATTGGAAAGATACAAGGTCAGTTAAGTATCCTGAAGTATTAACTTGAGAGAAGGCTCTGTTAGGTTACAAACCAACTGACATCAGACTATTCACCATGACCACATTTAAACTCACTTGGCCTTTCTCAAATTTATTCAAGTTGTTTGATTTCCTGAGCCTCCGCTCGCCTGTGTCTCCCATCTCTCCATAGATGGTGACGTAAACATTGGCGTCGGTCCCCGCGCCCCACATGTGGCCCGTGATCACATGCACCTCGTAGGAGTTCTCTGTTGGAGAGTCAAACGGTTAACCTCCGCGCCCACATCCTCTATGGAACATACACTTTTAAACTTCAGTGCACTCCACAAAAGACATAGGAAAATCATTCTGATGATAAAATGCAGGGCGTGTGTTTCCCAGGCCTCACCCTCCAGGTCTCCTGGGTCCTCGGGCAGCAGCTCCACTACGATCTCCCCGTCCTCCTCGTCCCGGGCCAGCCAGCGAGAGCAGGGGAACACAGCCGTCTCCACCACCTCCTGGAGCTCCTCGATGATCTCCACCTCCTCCTCCTCCTCCTCCTCCACCTCCTTCTTCTTCTTCTTCTTGTCCTTCTTCTTGTCCTTTTTGTTGCTCTCCTCTTTCTTCACCACCCTCTGCACCATGGCCATGGTCAAGCGCTTGATGTCCACCGTTTCCAGGAACCAGCCATCTCCTATGCCCGAGCCGTCATGCCCGACGCGGACCTTGTAGATCTTCCCCACATCCAACGCTTCCACCTGGGTGGAGGCGTGTCAGTGGCATGAGAGGGCAACAGAAACCACATGTAGTAATGCTGCTAAACGTATTCATTCAGCCAGGGCATTCAGCTGTACTGCTCCTAGGCTCTGGAGCTCTCTTCCACCCCACATCCCACAGTCTGACGACATGACAATATTCAAACAACACCTCAAAACGTATCTATTTAAACAAGCACGTGTTATGATGTCTGTCATTTTGTGTTTTCTAATGATGGGGGACGTCTTTTTATGCACCTGCACTCTTGTTATGTCTCTTGATACCCTTGCCAGTATATACTGTATTCATGTGTACTGTTTAAACATACATTTTATTATAATAAAAGTATATTATTTGCCATGTAAGGTGACCCATGGGTGTCTATCAAGGTGCCTCCAAATTCAATGTATTATTATTACTACCACTGTGTGTGGCCTATGGCAGTTTCCCTCTAGAATCTAGTGTAGCAGCATTTTTATTAAAACATTACTTAGAAGGACACCTTCAACTCCTCAGTTATGTTCAGTAAGGAGTTCAATGCAGACCTTGAAGATCTCTGTGGTGCCACGTTCAAAGTTGTTGGACCTGCTTTTGAGGCTGATGACCTCAGTCTTCCCTTCCTCTCCGTAGATCTGTGCAAATACGTTGGCATTAGTGCCACCTGTGCGCACGTCCCCGGTTACCACGGTGATCTCGTAGTTAATCACTGCAACGGAGGAGGCAGCAGCTGTCAATTGTGATTAGGTAACGACAACATGATGGAGAGCCCCAATCATTGGAACATCAGAATCAGTCATTGAACAAACTGCTGCTGTTGATGGGCAGTCTTGGAGCCCTGAGTGAATCACTCCGACACGTAGTGTGTTAAGTATTTTATACCTGTCATGTTTTGTACAGCAGGGTGTGAAGAAGTATTTCATCATGTTAACATCGGGTTGTCAATAAATTCAATAGAAGTGTATGAAATCATAAAGCGTTCCAGTTTGATATGGCAGGAAATCGTAGACAAAAAAAACGCAACGTCGAAACTGCTTCATTAAATGTTATGTTTTTTTGGATTACGTTGTTCGATTTCCAGCGTCTCGCTGGGGTAGATCTCCACCTCCACCTTCCCGTCAGCCTCGTCCTTGCAGAGCCAGCGGTGACTGGGGAACATGTACTGCTTTCCATGGACCGGAACCGTGATCTGGACACTGTCCAGGAACCAACCAGCACGCAGGCCCTCGTTGGTGTGGCCAATCAGTAAACGGTGGACCTGTGGCAAATCAGTAGACCCACAAAATAATAATTTGTAGAACACTAATCTTTTATTCTATACATAATACTATTGATATTATTATTTTTGTTGTTATTCTTATCAATTATTTCATTTTGTGCTTTCAAAATACTCTGTGCTATTTGTATCAACGTGGATTTAATGAAATATGCATAAAGTATATCCAGGATTCGATTGCTTTGTTTTACTTTGCATTTTATTTTACAGCAGATTGTCAACACACCTGTCCGATGTCAAATGTATCCATAGTGAAGATGTCGGTGCGTCCTGTCTCAAAGTAGTTCCTGAGGTCATTGTCGGAGACCATCAGCAGGATCTTGTTGGTGTCACCTTTCTCACCGTACAACTTGACAAAAACCTTGGAGTCCGAGCTGGCACCATTGATGCTGCCTGTCTTTATGGCAATGTGGTAGCCGACATCTTTAAACAGAAGAAAGATACAGGGTTGCTTAGTACTGTAACAATTGGCGCACTAAAGGTAATAGAAATATTGGTCACACGCCGACATTGATCTCTACCATCCCTTCTTTGCTTGCTACACTCGGGGAAAAAATGTCTTTATCACAACAATAGGCACATAATACATAAACCTGGCACAACAACACTTGTAGATTGCCAAGAATGTGTGGTGTAAATCACCAGTTTTTATCCTACCCATGGAAAAACAAAGTGTGAAGTATAGTGTGAGACACTGTAGATAGACCCTTTAAGATACTTAACCTTTTTCCAAGGAATATTTCTATAATATTGTACCCACTTTTATTGTTAATAGCAGAATAGATAGATAAAAAATACAAGTTAAAAGTGCTTCTATTAGGCATACGCTGAAAAACACTAAACAGTACAACAATGCATTAAATACTTTGAGGTTAAAATTGGGTATCAACTACTGTGTGTATAAAGTAATTATTATAATTTTAGTAATAACAATATTGTTTGGAATGATTGTTATTATTGTTGTCATGTTCATACTGTGTAGACGCAGCCCTGGTGCTTCTGGCACTAGCTCACGAACAATCTGACCATCGTCCTCATTACGGTCCAGCCACCTGGTAAAACAAAACATAAAAAGACGGGGAAATAATTGTTATTCCATGTATTTCCTTTGGCTAATTTGTTTCTTTATTGATTCCACCCATCCTAATCTTTGGGAGGCGTTGCTGGTAAAACTAATAACGGACAGATGAACTGCTCAGTGAAGCGTGCATCTTCAGTTATAGAGACAAAGAGAGCTCGCTTCCTTCCAGGTGTAAAACAACACCCCAGACGTGTGGTTGTTACCGGAGAACAGAGAGAGAAAGAGCTGGCTGGCCTTGCTGTATTTAGTCCCTATTTGTAATGAGACGCTGGTCTATCAGATGCCTAACTGTTTCGGCAGAGGCTACTGGAAAACAGCCAATCGATTGAACTACTAACAGTGTCGTTAGCTCGCTGATGTCAAAGTACAGCAGAAGTCGGCAGTTATTGATTGGTTGTTAATAAGGTACTGTATTATAGGAGAATGTGTTAGCTACAACTTAAGTATATAGTAAGTGTACAGTGTGAGATGAAAATGTATGAAATAACATGAGGAATTTCATGTCATTAGTTACTGAACACGCAGATACCATTTCTTGGTTCCAGTTCTACTGGAAATGAAAGGCATGAGTAATACGTTGTTTGCCTCTGTCTACTGTATACAAGAGGTTGATGTATCATCTTGCCTGTTGCAGGGGAAGACAATGGCCTGGGCCTCTGGTTGTCCCTCCTCCCTGACCATCACCTCGTCGAGGAACCAACCACAGCCTCCTCCCCGCCCATCGTGGCCGACGCGGACCCTGCGCACCTGTCCCAAGGACACAGCCTCGATGAGGAACTCGTCGTGCTGTGGGGGAAGGAGAGGACGGAGGTGGAATCATCTAATGTATTCCGTAAAGTGTTGAGATTATTCAACAAAAGATCCGTTCTCTCATCGTCAGCCACCCACATTGCCCTTCTCAAACTTGTTGACGTTGGTCTTGCTGAGGAACATCAGTCGCTCCCCTGTGTCGCCCAGGTCACCGATCAGGTTGAGGAAGACGCTGGCGTCTGTGCCGCTGCCGCCCACTGTCCCCGTACAGATGGTGATGCGGTACTTAATCACTGGGAGACAGAAAGAGCAGAGCAATTACAACGCGCTGTGACAGAGCAACACACTGTGTAAAAGGTAGAGTGACAGCTCTTAATCATACATAGCTGAAAATAGCTGGACAGTGCACGCTGTTAATCAGCATCCTTATACATGTCAGATGATGACACTTGCCAATTGATGGCACTTGCAAATATTTTTGTTTGTGCATGCCTGTTTGCATTATGTGAGTGTGTGTGTGGGTGGGCGGGGGGTGTCATCTCACAGGGTAGTGGCTCGGGAACGATGACGCCAGTGGCGGGCAGCTCCCTGATGATCTCGTTGTCATCCTCGTTGATGTCCAGCCAGCGGCCACAGTTGAACGAGTACTTTTCCTTGGTCAGCGTCTTCATCAGAGTGACCTGGGAGAGGTCAAAGGGTCATGAGTCAGACTTTCGTGGGACTCTACTGTGCAAGGTTGTGGTATGTTTATGAAGCAAGCTCTTGAGAGGCCATTTGAACGAACTTAGTTCTCACAGGATCACATTGGTTTGGCCCAGGGGAATAGGTGGTCCACACGGTGTTGGAGAGAGATCAAATACGAAACTTGCCATACAAGTCCAGGCCAAGCCTCTTTGATCCAACGACGTTAGAGTGTGGGACCAGTCTCGGTATCCCACTGACTACAAAGTACTATAGTTCTATTGTAAATAGTGTTTGTGCTATTGTATTTGTTTCGTGGCACTTAAAATATTTGTTTTGACAGTGTTTGAATGCAAAGCACCTTCACAAAATGGCTGTGGGGGTTAAAGGTTCAGGTTGGTTGAACAAAGCTCCTTTGAAGATTATGAAACACCGATAGGATACTGCACATGCCACTGAACACACACCAGATTACGCTGTGGCTCCCTGTGTTATGTGATCAGAGGACTGAGCAGTGTGCAACAACAAGGAGCGTTTCTCTGTCACATCAAACTAAGGGTTAGCTCTCACCCGCGCAAGATGCCAGCCAGCAAACGGGTTTCTCTTCTCATGCCAGATTCGCAGTTTTTGCAGGTTTCCAATGTCCGGCATCTCAATCTATATTGAGTTCCACAAAAGCAACAGGCATATTGTTATGGCTAGCTAAACAAACTGTACACTCATACCAGGTTATCAGAGAACCAGGTTGTGTAAAAGAAAGTATTAAAACATACATTCAGACACAGATAAATTTCTCTTATGTGAGTACCAGGTTTTTTTCGACTGTTTAAAACGCATGTTAACACACCATTTTATTTCATTATCCGGCTAGAGCAACTTTGCTCATTTGATATTTAATAAAATTACCATAACAATCTGTCCCTTGACATAATAACTGACATTTATACAATGAAGCAACCTTTTTAGAGTACCATGTTTTAGGCATTCCTTTGGGAAATGCATTTTCTGTGGCCCGACTTACCATAAACTTGTCGAGCTGAGCCTGCTCAAAGCTGTCGGAGTTGTTCTCCAGTCTCATCTCGTCTGACTTGCCCTTCTCCCCGTAGATTTGTAAGAACACCTGTGCGTCAGTGCCGGCGCCTTTCACGTCTGACGTCCAGATCCACAGGGACCATGGGTACTCTGATGACAAAGGGCACATTGGAGGATGAGTCTTACCCTGCCAGGATGGTCTCTCGTAGGTTCACTTTTTATAAATGTCTGGTCTTAAAGTTTCTTACGAAAGAGAAAAGTTTTAAACGTTTATTTCAAATGTTGAAAAATGAAAAATGTCTAATACAACACTAAGTGTTCAACAAAAGATTTGCAGGTTTTCCTATCCTAACCGATGTTGATTACTTATAATATACTCATTACTATTCATTGTACGCATTTATGATTCACACTCTATCAGAGGCTTTCCGTTGTGTGGGCATCAATGTTTGCGCAGTTTATGAAGGATATGGGGTAGTTCACAAGTTATGAAGGATACAGAGTAGTTCACTAGTTATGAAGGATATGGAGAAGTTCACTAGTAATGAAGGATACTAGTAATGCAGGATACAGAGTAGTTCACTAGTTATGAAGGATATGGAGTAGTTCAGTAGTTAATGATATGGAGTAGTTCAGTAGTTATGAAGGATATGGAGTAGTTCACTCACTTTTCAGTTTCTTCTGCCTGAGGGAGACCATCTCGTAGAGCTCCCTCTCGATCAGCCCGTCCCCCTCGTCCTCGTCCAGCCACATGGCGCAGGGGAACGTCTGCTCGATGCCCGTGAAGGGACAATACACCGTCACCTGACACACACCGAGAGAAAAAGGGAAAACCTTCACTTTGACAAAGTCGTTTGAGAAGTTTGAGTTTAGGATATTTCTTTGGCAAAATACTCCTACATGTTTTCCAGGGCGTTGTATGGGCAAACTTTACCCATGGCAAAATAAAAAAATTCAAAGAAATAAAAAAAGAGTGCGTTCCCTAGAGAAAGCTTTAAATAGGCATGCAATCATAATAATACTGTGTGATAGATGAGAGGTGTCAGGAAGCGCTTTCTTCTTCCTCTACCTTTTCACAGTACCATCCTGCTCCGACGGCCCCGTTGTCATGGCCGATGGTCACTCTGCTGAGGGGGCTGATCAGAGTGCAGATCTCCACGTTGAAGATGTCGATAAGGCCTCGCTCAAACGCGCCCCCTTCCAGAAAGATCTTGCCACTGTTCTTAAGCCCCTTGGTACCGTGCATGATGATGTGGATCTTCGAGTTGGTGCCCCCACCCCTCACGTTCCCTGTCATCACCTGGACGTTGTACACGATCCCTGTGGGAATTCAGGATCACGGGTTACGCCTGGATAAATTATCTATTTTACCTAACGGTCTATGAGGCATGGATTTTCCCAGTCAGAGTGTACAAAGTTAAAGTATGTTTCTACAGGTGGGTCTCACCCATGGGCTGTGTTGCCCCCACCAACACGTCTCTCTGTATTTTACCATCCCCCTCGTCCAGTGCAAACCAGCGGTTCACTGGGAACTCATATATCTCTTTGTTCCCCATGTCATCAACCACCACCTGACGAAGAGACGTATTACATTCATTTCATTTAGCAGACGCTTTTATCCAAAGCAAGTATAGCGAGTATTCGTTTGGGCATTTTATTTTTTAAGTTACAGTAGCTGTGCACAGATGGATTCATTGTGTATGTGTGTGTGTTTATGAGTGTTACAGTAGCCTGTGCACAGATGGATTATTTGTATGTGTGTGTGTTTATGATTACAGTAGCCTGTGCACAGATTGTGTGTGTGTGTGTGTGTGTGTTACAGTAGCCTGTGCACAGATGGATGAATGGCATTGTGTATGTGTGTGTGTTTATGAGTGTTACAGTAGCCTATGCACAGATGGATGAATGGCATTGTGTATGTGTGTGTGTTTATGAGTGTTACAGTAGCCTGTGCACAGATGGATGAATGGCATTGTGTATGTGTGTGTGTTTATGAGTGTTACAGTAGCCTGTGCACAGATGGATGAATGGCATTGTGTATGTGTGTGTGTTTATGAGTGTTACAGTAGCCTATGCACAGATGGATGCATGGCATTGTGTATGTGGGCGTGCGGCTGTTGACCTTATCCAGACACCAGCCAGCCGATGACCCTCTGTTGTTATGGCCGATGGTGATTTTCTTCAGTCTCCCCAGATTTGGTGCTTCAATTGTAAACTTATCTTCAGTTCCACGCTCAAAGTTGTCTTTGTCACTGTCTAACCGTCTCTCTCCTGAAGTAACACAAAGTCAAACATTTCCTCACAGCTCAGTAAGTCAAACCACAAAGCTTTAAAATCAACGCAAACACACACTTTTTACATTTACATTTGCTCTGTGTTTGCAGTGCAGTGTGGGGGGAAACACAGTAGTATGGTGGCCTGTTACCTGTGTCTCCATTTTCTCCAAATATATTGAGGAACACATCAGCATCCGTGCCACTTCCCTTCTGGTCAGATGTAAACACACTCACTATGTATTTATTCACTGTAAATAGAGACACAGAGGATCAAACAGGATGTGACAAGCGACAGTAAAGATTAATTATGAGAAGGGCTAATCTAACGAATAAATATGACTAATAAAACTATACAATACTACATGCTGTAAGTGCATAAAATTTCTGTTAATTATTTCATCACTAGGGCCCAACATACAGTACGTAGTGACTTTAAAGTTACATGATGATTGTCACTTAAACCCAAAGTCAAACCCAAAACGTGTTTGCAGTAAGTGGCTGTGTATCTCTTCTTGTCTCTATACAGTACGATTAGAGTAAAGTAACACCCTCGCTTCTCACAGAGGATGGAAATCCAAGAGTTCCTCTACCTCCGCATTAGGCTTGTTTCCAAGTAAAACATTTATGGGACTTTATGTGTGTGTGCACATGGCTGAGTGGTACGTGTTTATTCAGGTGCTCGTCAGCATATACGGTGTCTGCGAGGGGTAATGCAGCCTACCCCGGTGCTGCGATAATGGGAGACCACTCAAACCGCTCCCTTCACATCTTAACTGGACAGAGGGAGCCACCGACCCAAGAGGGAGGGGGATTGTGATTCCGTCCTCACGTGGGTCACATTTTAGACCCGTGATGTACATGGACCCTGACCGGGCCTGTCTAGACCGGCACCCTGATCTCATGGGGCCGGACACTGTAAAGCCAGATCGCATGGCTAGCAGAGGACTTCAGGGCTTACTAGAGGATTAGCCTCCCAGAGACACCATGCAAACTTGTAACACTAGAAAAGACTGCCTTATGCAACTCCAACATGTCATGCAGTGTTCAGCAGGTCCTGCATGGCATATGTGAAAGCCGAAGCATCCCTTTAACGCTGCTGAATTTATAACAACAGAATGTGCCCACTTGCTGCTTATCATTATGTGCACAAACATAGAATAGTATGCAGCGTTACTTTTTTGTGAGCACCTCAGGAAAACTTAACACTCAACATATGCTGTGTTTCATTTGCTCTGTATGGCTTTGCCGTGTCAGACAGCTTTGACACTCTAATCCACTCTTTGATCCCGTGGCCTAGCTGACCCCTGGTCTGCTGCAGGGCCGTGTTGGCACTTCACTGTGTGACCTACGTTTGGGGACGTCCATGGGGTTGAGGCTGCCCAGCAGGTCCCTGACATACAGGTTGTCCCCCTCCTCCCGGCTCATCCAGTTACTGCAGGCGAAGTAGAGGCGCAGGTGAGGCCGGATCATGTCCGTCACCACCACCCGGTCCAGGAACCAGCTGGCGTTCATTCCCGTGTTGTCATGCTCGATCCTGGGCGGGGACAAATGGTGTCAGGCTTCGGATTCAAAAAATATTATTATATGATATGCACTGACTATTGAATATGAATATTGCACATGAAAGTACGGATTTGAAATGATCCTTTGATGTGATATCAAAGACCATAGGACTTCATCATCGTAGTGTTATAAATGATTCCTTGATCTAAAGCCAAACACCATAGTTCAACATTGTTGTATTATGATAATTACAAATGTAAATGAGAAATTACATTTGTTTATGAGTTCCATGTGGATAGAATTGCAGCAGAACATTAAACTTCCCCAGTATTTAGTTTCCCATGCAAAGCCATAATAATTTAGCAATGACAACACTTGAAGGCTCTTCATGATAATCGCATAGTAACCAGTCAACTGTTTGGATTGTTTAACACATTGTTTTGCTGTTGGTCATTGTTCACATTGTTGATCATTTCAGTGCCACATCAGTGCTCTCTGCGATCTCCGCCACCAACGGGTGCTGCACATCAACCGTGACCCTCCTCTCTGTTTAAGCCAGGATGTGACCCAGATTCCCTCTGTCCAGCCCCGTTGGCACCAGTGGGACTCGACCCCAACAGAACAGATGCTCCTAACTCACTGTGAGCTCCCGGGTCAAATCCCGCCAGCCGTCATCAGAGCTGGACAAGGAGTTTAAAACCTTCATCAGTGTGAAAGTAATGATGGACTGCAGTGTTTAACAGAGGGACTGGTCAGGAAGAGGCAATGTCCCTCTTGGCCAGTTGCCTCATACCATCACCCATGGCTAGAGTTTCCATGCTGGGACGGTTTTAGGTGAATTTCTATGACTTCTTATCTGAGCAAGCAATAGAAGCACTCGTGATGTCAGACTGCCATACAGTACCTGATCTTCTTAATAGGCCCCACATTATGTGTTTTGATGCGAAAAACGTCCGTCTTGTTCTTCTCAAAGGCTGTTCGGCTTCTGCAAGGTGTGGAGACAGATAACGTGAGAAGGAGAAAGAGAGAATAATGAGAGAGTTTATCCAGAGAGAGAGAGAGAGAGAGAGAGAGAGAGAGAGAGAGAGAGAGAGAGAGAGAGAGAGAGAGAGGTTGCAATATGAGGTAAAAAGACAGCCCAGAGAGAGAGAGAGAGTACAGGAGCTGAGTTCCTTAGTACAGTAAATGACATCTCCCCGTGGATCCTACTTAGGGCACCCTGGTGGTCTCTCCCTAACGGTGCAGGGGTGGCAGAATCCGATACCCTGAACTTGAGCTGCAGCACTTGTGCGCCAACCCCTCTCCGTCCTACTCCTCCCTGATAGTGACTGAGCTATGTCGGTGTGCATCACGACAGTGCCTTGTTCTCTGTCGGCCAGCCAGCGCTGAATCAGACACCCCCCCATCACACAATGGAGAATACACCTGTCTTTGTATAGGACCCACATTCCCCTCCATGCTCCTCTGCCTGCCATTATGGGCCATATTAAATCGGCTGGGCGCAATGCCAAAGCTGCACTCCCTAATTAAGGTGTAAAGTGCATCAATCCAGAATTTGCCAGGCCCCTAAAGCTGTCCAAGCACCGACAGGTTGACTCCCCCCCCCCTCCCCCCCTCTGTATCAGGACGTTACCTGTGTGTGGGGGGGGGGGGCAAAGTGTGTGTGTGTTGCAAAACATCTTAAAGAGAAAAACAAACTGCAATGCAAACTTTGGAATTCTTGCAATTTGAGAAACGTTTGTTCCGTCAGTGATATTACAACAGAATTCCAAAATGTTGCATTTTCGCTCTGCTTTGATTGTCAAGCCAATCACCTGGCAGACCTGTACACAACCATAGCATCCTCCACTTACCTGTATCATGATACAAACGTGTCGTTGATCATTCCACAATACAGGTAGGACCTAAAGATAGTATATCTGAGTAAGGTGAAACTGTTCCTGTTTCAATTTTGTCTCCCTCAATCTACAGTCATACTTATCATATCTTCCAAAATACACTCTAATCATTGATAAATCAACGTCCATATACAGTATATCTAAGGCAACTGAAGCCCAAATTAAGAAATAAGTTAAAAAAAAGTCTGTGATAAGTTTAAGTGTGACAGGTGTGCTGCAGGAGATCGCGTGGAGGTGTTAGTGACATGGTCCTCTTTGAACCACAATGCGAAGGTCTAGCTCTGCATCGTCCGTGTAATCCTATCTGCTTATCCATCCGTGTGCAGGGAGATAAGGCTGGCCTGCCACGGGACTCCAGATGAACGATAGCAGCCCACTGTGGGTCATCTGATCACAAGCAAGTAGAGAAAATGACATCGTGGTCTTCTTTCATTTGCTTAGAATGGAAAAGAAGACCTGCCATGCCAAATAGTTCCTCCTTACTCCAGATATTACATGTGTCCAATATTGTATGTTACTGTATGGAGGAGAGATTCCAGTTCGTTATCCATGTCTTAGAGATCTATTCAGACTCCAACTCTATTGGAATTCAATGAAATGCATAAAGAAAGATGAATACAGTGGAGAGGACTGTTCAGCAGCCTCTCTTCCCCCCAGCCTTCTTGTGGTCCTTAATGGCTATATTGTTCAAATGTTCCATGTTTAAACGAACAGGAATTCTCTCTTATACAGTCCCAAACCCCAAACGCCACAAAACACAGAACAGAGTCAGAGCCATCTTGGTAATATTATACCTCTTTTCAGTGCTGGAGGGTCAGAGAAAGATGACATGGTTAATATTCAATGTTTAGTCAATCGTTCTGTTAAAGTGGGACATCCCCTTCTGTTACATTTTTGCACAACACATACATTTGTTTCTGTAACTAACCACAATAACTAAATGTTATAATTACAAATATCACAACTCCTACCATTATCAACTTATATAGAAGAACGACATTTGCGTGCGCCCTCGTGTTTTAAAAGCTGCTGTCTGAGTCTTTAAGGTTAACCAGGGGTAAGACATGTGGGCCTGTGATGGCCACTGGAACTCACTTGCTGGCTAGGTGCACCTTGGGAGAGACGCCAAACTCCCCGAAGAGACTGACAAACACATTTGCATCCGTCCCCGCTCCCTTGACGTCACCTGTGATGGTCACCACCTCATAAACTGAGAGAGAGAGAGAGAGAGAGAGAGAGAGAGAGAGAGAGAGACAGGGCACACGAACTGAAATGCGTTTGACTGAATCATAGGTTAAACAGCAGGGTAGACACGTTGCACACACAGGGGGGCTCCAATCATCTCTAAACACCAGGTTGGCATTTGCAGAGCCTCGATTAGGTGGCATTATGTTTCCCTCCACAGACAGGTGCCAGGGAATTCAATGCAGCGAATCTGCGCTGAATCCAGGCCTGGCACCGTGCCAGCCGAGCCTCTGTTGCATTTCAGCGCTGGATTTGTGTCGCCCTCGTTGTCGGTCTGTGTGTCTGACAGACAGCCGCCAGAGACTGACAGGGAGAGGAAAGGGGTAGAAAACCAGCAGCGTGTGTGTGTGTGTGTGTGTGTCTGTGTGTGTGTGTGTTGCAGTGTAGATGTGTGTGTGTTTTGTGAGAAAGGAAGGGACAGTAAAAACATGCTTCCTGTCATTTATTTTTTAAAAGCTGTCCAAGTTGGCAAGTATTTTCAAAGATAAACCTGCGATTAGACTAATTCAGTAATTCCTCAATCTTGAAAAGCCACTACAAACAGCTACAAACAGCAAATACAACTGGTTTGTTGACCCTGTAAACAACATGACGCTACCATGGTGCTCTGGCCTCCGCATTACCTAAGAAGGTAAACACAGTGTCACACTAGCCGTCTTGCAAAGAGATTTAAATAATATCGTAAGTGAATGTGATCCCCAGACGGATAACTCAACCCTCTATAGATCTAGTCAAGGTGACTGGAGGCTGTAGTGTGCTGGGCCCCTGGCTTCTGAATATTGCATGTAAAGCTTTGCGGTCAATACTCCAGTATTAACTGAAGCTACAGTACCCATGATGCAGAATGTAATAGAGGCCACTACTGACTACCGGCCCCTCCTGCTCCTCAGGTAACATTTGTAAGGAGATGCTGTAAGGCAGTACGGGTAGAGAAGTTCATGATGGGCAAGTTATCATCGCAGTTCATTATGAGTTCAGACTAAGGATCCCTTGACCCCTGAAAGAAAGAAAGAGAGAGAGAGAAACGTACTCACGCACACACGCACACACACACACACACACACACACACACACACACGCAAACAAACATGAACACATATATACACATACACACACAAATACACAACTAGACAGGGATAGTGAGGAGAACTGGAGGACGAAATAGAGGCCTGATAAAGATGACCCAGACCAAAAAAGTAGACCAGTGAGACGCGCCGATACCCACTTAGAGGGAAAAGGAACCCTTTCAACCCATGATGAGGGAGAAAGAGAGACAGCCGATAAAATCAGACGGCAACCCAGTAAAAGTGAGCCCTCAAGTAAGCTCACTTACCCAATAGAGTCCTGGAGCCCTGCCTCAGCGGGCCAGCGACAAGACGGGAGAACCAGGGTGGCCAGCCAAGTAACTGAGACGGCACAGGACACCTATCCTCCTCGACCTCTAAGTGATGATCCTCGCCGCCGTTTACCCAATCTGCCCAGCCATCAGGGCAACTTAGTCCACACACCAAGCTCTCCTCCCCCTGCTTCCATTGGCCTGCTATTGATTATCTTACCAAGGGAACGACAAGTGAACCTATTCACCCCAAACTGTGAGTTATATGCTAATCAGCGCTCAAATTGAATAAAGCTTGTGTATCTGTGTTCATGGCTGTGTTCAATGAGTTATTGTGGTTCAGGATCCCAGCCATCTGGACCTTGGCCCTGGCCCCTGCTCCGGGCCCTTCACTCAGCACCTGTCTGGCACTCCCTGACACTCTATGGAGACCCCTTCATGTGGAACATCGCGAAGCATTCATCCAGGAACAATCACAGAGAAATCCCCAAGGCCTCCATCAGCAGGGCTGTCCCTGTTTTGGTGAGGGGTGCACCTCTCTGCCCTTAGCATTATGTGCAGGTATGCTGGGAGGTCCAGCAGTGGTGTTCATATATGTATATATATATATATATATATATATATATATATATATATACAGTATATACATATATATATACTGTATATATCATGGGAAGGATGTGTGAATCTATGCACTGTTAGGAACCTATTTTGGCCTAAGCTTGTGAATCCATCACATCTTATATATTATCCTTCCACTCGCTATCTGCAATTTGTGTTGTTGTGAGGACTTACCTGAAACACAAAATGAAGGTCTCAGAGGAAATGGTGAATTTAGCAGCTATCCTACCTTTCTTTTTGTGGTACTCGTCATCGTATCCATCGGACGAGTCTGTGTGGTAGTTCATCAGCTCCTCCTGGTAGATTTCTGCATAGTCCACCTGCTTGACTTTAGACTTCTTCCCTTTCTTCTTCTTGTCCTCATCGCTGTCTCCCGACCCCTTTTTGGTCTTCTTCTTCTTCTTCTTCTTCTTGGGCTCCTCTTCCTCTTCCTCCTGCTCTTCCTCTACGGGCTCGTCCTCGTCCTGTGACTTCTTCTTCTTCTTCTTCTTCCCGTCATCTTTGGACTTCTTGTCCTTCGAGCCCATCTGCTCTTCGCCACCCGGTTCTTCTGAGGAGGATTTCTTCTTCTTTTTCTTCTTCTTGTCCTCCTGCACTCCCTCGGTCACTTGTACCTCAGAGAGCTTTTCTGATTTCTTCTTCTTTGGTTTGCTGCTGGCGGTGACATTGTTGTTCTGTTCATTACCCTCATCCTCATCTTCAATCACTTCGTCCCTCTCAGGGTCATCGTCCGCTTTCTTTGGATTCTTTTTCTCCTTGACTTTGTTGTCCCCCTTGGACGTCTTGTCTTTCTCAGAGGACTTCTGGACCTCAGTGTCCTCCGCTGTCTTGTGTTTCCTCCGACCCCTCTCACCGTCTGCAGTGTCTCCGTTGGCGACAGACTTGCTCTTCCCTTTGGACTTGGGCTCCTTTTCCTCCACTTCGTCATCCACCTCTTTGGTGTCCTCCCCGCCTGCAGCTTTTTTCTCTTTTGAGGGCATCTTTTATTCATCCGCTTCCCTCGCCTTCAGTTGCACACGGGCTGCCTTGAGTTTCTGGAGATGTAAGACAATTCATTTGACCCTTGGTAGTTGGGGAGGCGCTGGGGCCTGGGGGTAGGCTGAGGCCTGTGTGGAGTGTGTGGGTTTGGGCGGGGGGAGGCTTAGGGCCTCAGTGATGGAGACCTGGCCGTCCAGAGCACTCCTACGAGGGCCAACGTGGCCACACAAACAACACGGCTCTGCTCATG
This sequence comes from Galaxias olidus, assembly GCA_026901105.3. Lineage (NCBI taxonomy): Eukaryota > Metazoa > Chordata > Actinopteri > Galaxiiformes > Galaxiidae > Galaxias > Galaxias olidus. The sequence goes on from JAPMUY010003934.1 coordinate 158,722, forward strand.
AAAAATTACTGTCCCCACGATGCTCACGTGACCCGGGGGAGAAAGCCCTGTGAAAAAGGAGCCTTGCAGAAAGAAGTTATCCACCCTGCTGTGGCGCGCTCCATTATTCATGGTGTCAGGATCGCTTTACGAGCAGGGGGCGTCTCGCTTTTACCTCGCTTTTTAGCAGACACACACACACAGACACACAGACACACACAGACACACACACACACACACACACACACACACACACACGGAATAGCCAAATGCACATACAGAGTAAACACGCGTTCAAACAAACGTTTGTTTTTAACATCACTGACACAGAACACTGTCTCTTTCACTTTTGTTTTCTCTTCTGTCGCTGTCTTATTCTCTCCATCCACCTACCCCCTCAATACTGCACACCTGGACATGCTACCATTTTAGCACAGAGCAAATGAGGAAGCGCATGTCTATGCAGTAATTAGAGAGCACCTACACAACGCGTTGGCCTCCCCCGGGTCCTGAGTCCAGGCATGCTGCACGAGAACCACTACAAGTCTACAGTCACAAGATATTCCCAAACATCCTCGCTGCCCCACTACGTTGACTGTTAAAAGCAGTGATTTATTTGTGTTTGTGCTTTTCAGCTCACTTAGGAATTTCTGACTGATTTAGTGGAGCAATTCCATCTGTATTTACTGTTTATGAGTCTGAATCAAGTTTATGAAGTTTATGAACAGCGTATGAATAAATCTCACCATCTATCAGAGAATGCTGTCCATTTCGCTGAGAGCAGTCTTTGGCCATATAGTTAAGTTACACAGTATAATGCTCAAGGCCACTAAAATAACACTCAATATCCTTTTGTGGACAGTATTAGGATTGTTTTAAATATTGTATTCACAAATTAAGAAATAGAGATGATCCTGAATCCAAGATCCAAGAAACTTAAAAATATTAGATCTTGTTCTTAAGTCCACTAACGATAAGGGTGTAAACAAACGCCTAAATTGTTTGAGAAAGCTCTTTGTTGTTTTGTGACCATTAAGGTCATTGCTATTAACTTATACCAGTTTATCCTGCTCCCTTGACTTCTGCAGTTAACACACCTTACATACATGCACATGCATATCTGCCCTCCTTGTCGACCTACACCTATCCTGTCATGCTGCTCCCTCATGCTGACCTCTACTGTTTGCACTCTGCAAGATCAACCTCTGACCCCAGCTTGCAAGAACTTACAGGTCAAATACATTTATATGTTCACTAGAGCAAGTTGCATATTTAAACATCACAACATTACATAAAATCTAGACCTCCAGTTGTCTGAAAACACCCAGAAAAGGCTTTCTACCTCAAACAAAAGAATATACAAAATGCTAATTCATTGCATATTCTACCAAATATATTTCAAGTGGATCGCTGCTGGCTGAAAAGCACTCAAACATCGCTAAAAACATAGCCTATGCACTTCAGTGCTACTCATTACTGGTTTGCTGCACTATATTCATTTTTGCATTCATCGTCCAATGTAGTCCCTCTTCACACTATAAATTGAGTAACCGCAGAGTATTGTCGCATGGTTTAAACAAGACATGACATTTCCAACGACAAAGTTATTAAGTCCCAAACCCCAGGAGAGTGTACATATCTATCCCTGTGCATGGGACAACAATATTCCATTAGCCTCATTGCTGTAATCAGATACTTGTACATCAAGGCACAAGGCGGTCAAGGGTTATGTGGGGTTGTCAAAGGAGGTGATTTGATTGTAGTAATCTAAATTTGGTAAAGGCTCATTGTTTGTGGTTAATAATTACCATGATCTAACTTGATCACCCAGCTGGACACTTTTGTTGTCATGTGTGAGTTTAGTACAATGCGCTGGCAGGTTAAGTCAGAGAAGTCAACAAAGATATCACTTGACAAATATCTAGGATCTATCAAATATGCAGAAAAATACAGATTCATGTTATTATTATTTCAATTCAATTCAGTTTTATTTAAAGTGCAGAATCACCATGCAACATGGTCCCAAAACACTTTACAGTTAAGGTAAAAACACATAATACAGCAGCAATAAAAAATATAAGGAAGATTTAGAAATTTAAATGAATAATCTTTTTCTAATAAACAGCCACATTATGTGTTATAGTGTATATGTGAATATGAACCTTGGTACTGAGTACTGTGTTTAGATTTGGTTTGGAGGCCCAGGCTTTATGGTGTCCTATGAATACATGATCTGACAACGATGTAAGGCAGTCCAAGTGTACCTTCCTTACTGAACACACTAAGTGGGAGAACACTGATACCAGCTGCTGGTTAATAATTGAAGAGCTAATTGCAACCATTTAAACAAAAAGACCGGAAACTACCTGGCTAATTCCTCACCACGTGGTCTCTGTTAAGAGCAAACACAGTATTCAGTTGGGATTGGCATCTGGAAACATTGGGCCTCTCTGATAGTTATAGGGCGCAGTCCGAACTAGCTATTTGCTAAGTAGAGCCTGTTGAATTTACTTCCATTTTCTGCAAGTGAGGTAATATTTAATCTCTTAATGAGATATATAATTTGCTTTACTGTACTGAACTTATAGTGTGGTACTGGTTTGAAACACAGTAAAAGGTTCAATGACAAGCTACTCTTGGTGAGCACAAGGTCTAGTAATAACGTATTTCACGATTTGTCCACAACTTACATAATGTTCCTATTTTATGACAATAAATAAAGAAGCATAATAATAGTCAAAGTAGTTGGAAAATTCAGATAAGTTTATTTACAGACACAATATAAAGAATGACCCAGAATGTAGGTTAAGAAGCACTGTTCAAATTGATGTAACTGCATCTATTCATTATATAAATCAGCAACCATTTTCTATCTCTAATAGTCCATTCATATTTATCATGTAAAAAATATGTCAGACATTTGGTGTGTTATTCAAATTGAAATCCAATCCTTCACACTACTGGGGAATTGGGTAAAAATGCATTGCAGCGCTTTAGTCCTAAAATTATGCCAGAATCTCCTTTGAAATGGTTGTTCAGTATAATTCTTGAACCCTGTCATCTTTGGGTGAAATAATAAAATAGTACAAAGATATTCTGCATTCCAAGTCAAAAATGCACGTTTTTTTTAAAGATATAACAAGTGAGTGTTCAGATATCATAGGGGATGATGACAAGATGCAGTAGTTATTATAGTGCTAATATCTAAAGAATTGGGCAAAAACCATATCTTTCCATCCATTAAAAGTTCAGCTGATCAAAAAACAATTCAGTCTTAAAAATCAATTTATCCACTCAAAAATCTCTCGTGTACAGTATCTCTGAATGCACTGTGAGCTTTAGCAGAAGCTTAAGTGTAAACATATTTAAGTGATGGTTGAAGCAGGCACAAACAAAGTAAGGTTTAGACAATGTCATGCACAGCATCACTTGATTATGAGTATGGTATTCAATATCTTACAGTGAATCATCATTACACTTATAGTCATCTCTACAGTAAATTCCAAAGAAGAAGAAAACTGCACGTGGATTCCTGTCTCACAGAAGTTCCGGAACACCCAGTGATTCGGCAGACAGAAGAAGAAGAAGAAGAAGAAGAAGAAGAAGGGCTTGACATTAACCTCCTTTAGATAAGCAATACACAGGGTGATTTGCATATCTGAGAGGTTGAATATATCTCATAAGGCAGCATGGTTTTAAGACATGAATGACAGCAAGAGACTGGGTTGCTCAACAGTGCTCTGATGAGGATGATACTATAGTATGTTCTGGAAGTCAAAGATTATGGTGGTCATTACAAAATATACATCTGACCTTTGTCCAAAAGAAACCAAACGCCATAAAAACGCTACCCCCTACCGCACAAGAAAATTCTAAAATAAATCTTCCAGTGCTGTATTTAAATAGGGGAAGGTAGGCCAGCAATTAATGAACAGTGTTATCCTATATTTACACATAAAACAGTTTGGCAACTGTATGGAATTCTTTTGTAACAATAATATTATTGGATTAGCGAAAAAATCCAGGTTTAGGCATTTTTTAAACACAAACATTAGAAGCTGCCACTTACAGAGTGAGTGTCAGAGAGAGAGGGGGGGGGTAAAAGAGCAGGCTTACACAGGAAGAGTCAAATAGAAAAGTGACTAAAGAAAGAATCAAAGGGAAGGAGGAGAAAGATTAACACAGAGCGGTGGCCCTATTTCAGTGTAAATACTTGTGCAAAGTTGAGTTCAAATCAACACCTCTGTACAGCTGTACCACAGAGCCACTAAATGAGTCCACAGAAACGACATCACTAGTTAGACCACTTCACAGTAAAACAAGCAACCTACAGTGATATAATCAAACATTACCACAGTCATTGTATTTCTTCAAATAGTAAGTAGTTCAGGAACACATCAAGTCAAGAAACAATAGTTGGCATTAAAGCAAGCAACCTGTGAAACATTATGAAGCAAGGGAGAGAGCAGATGTGTAGGCTGAGCTCCAAAGGCCACCTCTCTTCATCTTAGCTTTCAACCCAAAATAGAAAAGAAAGCAAAAGCAGAGTGACTCACACAAAAACTGTTAAATTGTTAAAATCCCACAACGAGTACTTTATTGACAGAGGGTGTGACTCTCGGGTAACCCGGGTTACGCAGTCAACTACACTGGCCAGTGTGCACATGGAGGATCCCACGCGTATGCATGTGCATGAAGTTGAAGATCTCGTGGGGCATGGCGTGGAAGCCTGGCCGGGGCTTGACGTTGTCGTAGTAGTGGTGGGTGATGAAGATGCCAGCGGGGTTCATGGGGAAAGCCCAGAAGCCGTAGAGGTGGACCTCCTCGCACAGTTCCATTGCCGCGGTGACCAGCATCAGGCCGCTGCTGAGGCGCTTGGCCCGGACGCCCTGCACCGACCAGAACCGCTGCACGTTGAGCAGGTACTGCGGGTGGAAGAAGTAGACGCCATGCGCGGAGTCAAAGTCGTCCAGCATGTACTTGACCCGGAAGGAGACGTCGGTGTTGCGGGTGTTGTAGAAGGCGGGCAGCACCACGGACGAGTTCTCATAGTTCTGGAGGACATCGTAAAATGGCCGCCGCCACTTCTCTAACTTCTGGAACCTAGAGGTGCAACAGGCAAAGTGACACTTTGAAGATTCAGTTTAAGATTAAGAGATGAGGAACTGCATATGTGTTTGTGTGAGAATGGGGGTTATAGGGTTGTATTTATGTGACTATGTGTCTATCTGGTAGTACTGTGCTTATCATGGTAAACTGTTACATTACAGTACCTTTCAGTTATAATGCTAGGATTTATCGTCACTAGATCTGTCTTTGTGCCAACGTCAGCCGAGTACTTTTGAGTGATTGGTGGAATGTTGCATCTGTGATGAAAAAGGATGTGCATTATTATTGTCAATAAATACATTAGGAAGGTTGTTACTTTCAGTACAGCTTCTTTGTAATGTGAAATTGCACTAGTTTATTAAAATATGATAACCAAAGAATAGTTGGCCAGCATTAACATAATTAGCATTATTGGGATTTAGTGCAGTCTACCTAAAAACAAAATCTGCTGAGTCAATTTCTTTTCCACATTTGCTGTTCTTGATGATTCCTCCATTTCCAATAACTGCACATTTCTTGAACTGAGATTTGGAGTATGGCATATCCTTTGAATGAAAAAGAAATCTGAGTTAGACATAGACATCCCTGCAGGTCGTCTACAGTACCGATAAATGTACACTTCCTGTTAACACTATGTACTGTGCCAGGACAATCGATGAACTTGACTTGTGAGGTGTCCTGGTGGCTCATCAGGCTGCAGGCACATACTGCAAAAGCTAGTCCTTCATGCGGCAGCCTGGGTTCGAGTCCAGCTCAGGCTTTCTGCTACATGCCTCTCTCTCTCTCCCCCACATTTCCTGTCTACCTGCTGTCCTTTCAAATAAAAAGCAATGAAAGTGCCTCCCAAAAAATATCTTGAAAATAAATTGATTTGCAGTCTTTAGATTATCAAAACTTGGCTACAATCTTGTGTTTACTCTCCTCTGACAAACTCGTTACAGGACACAAATTGGACAAAACTTTAAAATGTGTAGTTTTCATTGTGATATATAAATGTACCCTTACATCTGGGAACATCTTGAAGACCTCTGTGCTGATGGGTAGAATGCCACTGGTATCTACCTCATACCTCAGCTTGGTGCCTGCCGGCGTGTTCCTCTTAGTGGTGAACAGGAACGAGGGGGCATTGCAGCACCGAGACAATGACATCCTATCGGAGGGCACCAATGCAAGATTAGGAGACCTAGATGACTCCATTCGATTGTTTTAGATATGTAAATTGAAACAGTGCAACCCAAGGTTCACATCAGAGATGCGGGAGGTTAGTAGGTAGGACAGAAAGAGAGGGGTCATTTTGGGCTTACTTGAAATTGTTAGTCTCCACTTTGTTGTGCTCCCACTTGCATACCTGCAGGTTCCGCCATCTCTCAAACAATTCTGATGTTTTGACCCTGTCACATTGACAGAGAGACATTACATAAAGGCACTGCATTTGATTACATGGTTGAAAACCCCCCATTTTGAATTGTGCAGAAACGCACAGGTGACTTAAAGGGAGCAAAGAGGCCGAGATGAATGAAAATGACCCTGCTTCTAGCTGTAAAATAGAAATCCTGCTGAGGCACAGAATTAAACACAGCATCTACGAAGCCCTTTCAACATCTTAAAAGAAGACAAATGGGAAACCATAAATAGGCCGCCGAGCTCTCTAAATAGCTCCCCTTGAACGGCGTTCCTCGTGGGGGATTGAGCTTGTGATTTAACCCGAGAGGCAGGGGAGCGTGTCATAAAATCCAGCACTGTTGGCTGTTGGCTGTTGGCTGGCATAGAGAGTGATGGCCGTCTTCTTGGCCCCGGGCAGCCTGGCACTAGACCCTTCAGACAGGGCATCCGACGGGGCTGATAATGAGGACGGACAGCCTCTGACACGTGGACAAAGGTCACCAGACCACTGTCACACTAATCAAGTACGAGAGGAAGGAAGCTGTTAAGAGTGTCTTGGGCAACCTCTATTGAGGACTGCATTGAAAGTAATGGACTCTTAAGTGACTCTGCTGAAAAGGCTTGTGTGGTGAATGAAAGTGCTATGATATGGTATTGTTTTGTTCAGGTTTAACATTTTCAATACTGTGGTGAGCTTAATGCAAACTCATGAAGTTCTACAGTTCCTACAAAGTTTGATACGACAAATATGTTTTATAAGGACACTCACATAGTCAGGACTTTGACATCCATAATCTCCTGCCTAAGCTCTTTGCATGCTGTTGAATTGTAGTCATAGGGTCCATCATATGACTCTAGATACCTGAGGTGAAAAGCACAGTTAGCCTATGTCTAAACAGAGTAATCACCCATACTAGAAAAACATGTTAAGATTCCAAATAAATAAATATTATAGGTAAGAATTTCAACGGTTACACATATAGTACTGTAATGTAACTAGCAAAGGATAAAAACCAACAGCATTTTGTAGTGTAGAGACATTGATGGAAGGGAGGGAGGGGGAGTGTAACCTGAGGGGAAGGGGGGGGGGGGGGGGTGAAAACGAAAATGTATTCATGGTCTTCAAATTATATTTAAAAAGGGACACACACACCTATTGTAAACCGTACACATTTTATCACCATGACTACTTTCTTGAATTCCGAGTTGGAATAAGAACGCAAAAAAAATTGAACATTGACACATATACATTTGCAGGGGGGAAAGTAACAAACATTATGAGGTAATATTGGGAACATGTGGATAGACAGAAAGACCTTGACAAAGATGTAGTTAATATTTGTAGTTAATATGCACTAACATGGAGTGGTCAATGCTTTTTTATATTCCCTACAGTACATGAATGGTAAATTAGCTGTTTGGTAGCACAAGACAATAAAAGGTTAACAAATAATTGAATAGGAGAACATCATGATCTGTTTTTCTCCTCACTGTCTCATAGCATAAAAATCTGTCACTGAGTTAAGAATTCATTAAAATCTTTCTGTTGTGACATGCACACTCCAACATACATGCACATGCATACATGTAATCATACAGAACAGACAATCGTCATTCTAACTCTCAGACTCAACCCATTTAAAATGAAGTTCACTCACAGTTTCCTCATCTTAAAATTTAACAGAAAAATCATTAAAGAAGAACTTCAACATAGGCATGCTTTTAAGGGGTTGATATTTTCAAGATGTTTCAGTATAAAATAATAAGTAAAACATTATACAAGAATGGTAACACCAACCAAAAACACACACATAAAATCATCTGTTGGTTTTTAGAGTGGTTGTGACTGGGTTGTGGTTGGGACAAAATGGCTTCTGTGGAGAAAACTGTGAAGACATGGTCAACATTTTAGAATGACAAAATGGAGCTTCACTAAGGAATGCGCTTAACAGACAGCTTGACTCTTATCTGTTTGATATGTTATGCATTTAATATTGTAACACTGTTGATTAGTATTCACACTGCAATCCTACAATAATTTTATTTGAGTTTCTCATAGTGCACAAGTAAACGCACAGCACTGTAGGAACGATGCCACTTGTGTATGATTAAAACTACACAAGCCTAAAACACTATAGTATACAACATATGGCCACAAAGCAGCTGTTTGTATCAACATGTTTATACAACATTGTATACATACATGGTAATTACAGTGTCATTGCACAGACAAATCAGGAATGTGTATTATTTCCTTTATTACTTTACTACTGTGAGTTCAATTTTGAATCCTTTCAAGGAATGCTCTTTATAACCGAACGGTGTGCTTTCCTCTCTAGCTGGGGCCAAAATCTATACGAGTGGGCGGAAGCTGGCCCTCTCGGTAGGATTGTAATGGATAATGATATTGATCCATACAGCAGCTTTGTGGGAGTGGCGCCTTAATCTAGATGTCTCTGGACTTAGAAAACCTGGGGGATTCCGACTGGGCGAGCCATGGAGCCCGGTCCTCATCTCATCTAACCTCATCTAAGGTGTCTATCTGTATAGAAAACAAATATCAAAAGATGCATGATAAGGGTTGATTTAATTTTTAAGCATATGCTATCTCACTGAGACACATAGTTTTGGGTGGGGTGTTTAAGTTTAGTTGAAAGATAAATTATTCATAATCCCATTGTAAAAAATCACTTTGTGGCTGTGTGGAAGAAAAAATATTTTGGTGAGACAAAAAAATATATGATAATGAGCGACATGACAAATGGATGCATAATTCAAAAGGTGCTGGGAGGAAATTATACAAGTAAGGAACGATGAAACTGGTTGTCTACATCCACCTGATGATGCATTCTAGTTTGAATTAGTGGCTTTTCATTGAAAAGACGATTGGAGCAGCATGTCCTAAATGACCAAATAGCGTTAGTTTGTTGAATAAATGATGTTCTCTCTTAAGCTATGATAAAGGAAGTATTCAAGCCCTGAAAAAATGTTGGATGCCACTTAGATTATTGTCATCTTCAAATGGCATCTTAGATAGTCCATGCCACATTGGCTCTATGCCAATCCTTGAAGGACAGTCTGAGAAAAGAGGGTTTAACAAGAATCAACATTTTCCCACGGCCACTAGATTCTTGTTTTCAGGGCTCCGATGCCATAGAGCCGTGGGGTGACGTGGCATTTCGTTGGTCGTCTTTTCACGAGCAAAACTAAGTGAAAAGGGTAATCGAGGTCGCAAAGAGAGACAATGCAGATGTGAGAAAAGGAGATAGGGGAGCAGAGAGAGGAACGTTTCCACACTATGTATATGGCATACACACAGAGCTGTGCAGAACACATGAATACACAAGATTGAGGAGCGAGGCGTTTTGGAGGATGGGTGCAGTATGGGACACAGAGGGCACGAGGAGAAGCCAGTACATCAACAGGAGGCCGTGGGTCAACCAGCTTCTCAGGGGATGAGGTCAGGGGTCAAGGGGTCAGGGTGGAAGGGAGGGATCAGACAACATGCAAGAGCAAATCTGCAGTGCAACCACCACTGAAAATATATGAGAATTAATCCCTTTCATATCAATTAAAAAGAAAGAGGCATTCTTGTGTGTCTGTAAAAGTACTGGAAAAAATGCCTTCCGACTGGCCTACCTGTGAGAGTGTTTTTTTTTCTTCTTAATATCGGCTAGGCAGGGTGTGACTATTACGGAGTTCTGTGAATCTGGCTGAATATTCTGACGGAAACATCTGTCAACATGCAGACAGGTTAAGTTAGAGTTAAACGTGTGACTTTGGCCCTGTGACATTATCACCCCTGCTAACAGCTGAGCTGCCACTTTCATAATTCAAAACAAGAGAAGTCAGAAAAGTGTCAATAGTTATTTTCTTGGTGTTTCTTGGACGTTGTTGTCTCTAGCTCTACTGTTATTCATCAAATTGAGCACACTGGTGGAGGCATCAGTGGTACCAGTCCACACATGCAGGGGGCTAGGACATCAGCCAGATGGAATTTAAATATCACGTTCTCTCTCATTCTCTCTCTCTCTCTCTCTCTCTCTCTCTCTCTCTCTCTCTCTCTCTCTCTCTCTCTCTCTCTCTCTCTCTCTCTCTCTCTCTCTCTCTCTCTCTCTCTCTTTCTCTCGTTCTCTTTCTCTCGCTATAGCTCTCTCTCTCTTTCTTCCAGGGGTGTTGCACAGTCAGTCAGTCAACTTTGTAAATGTACCTTTTCTTCCCATTTCTGGCAGGCTTCAGAGATCCATCATCCGAGAAATTAACGGGACCGGTCCAATTTCCTGTCTCGTCCCCTTTGAGTCGGCTAACTTGTTGCCCACTAGTAAGAGAATGAGTCAGTTTATTTGGAATTTATTTTTGCTTCGATTAGCTGACAACTAACAAACAAACCTCTCTGTTTCACACAGACAAATACATACTGTGAATACAAACACTCACGCACACTGTATGCACTCCCTCATGTCTCAGTCACATGCACACAGGCACAGTAGATCTAGGGTATCAGCTTTTGGCTTCAGAATAACACACACATTATTCCACAAATTACACCAAACCAAACATGGTTAGAATGACACTGAGGTAATGACACCAAGTTTAGCATGGTTAAGGTGTATTTTCTCCTAGGTTGTCACCACTGTCTTAAGTGTGGAAGGGACAGGGACAGTCTACTGTGCATCACATTGTGATTAAATGAGACAGGGGTAAAAAGAAGAGGATCCATTGTGAGTACCACTTATCTGTAAGGGTCGCAGTTTAAAAAATTATACACTGGCTTTTGAAGCATTGAATACAATCCGGAAGCAGTTGCTGCAGCACAACATCTATCACCCCAATCTTACTTGGCGAAAACAACTTTGCATTTACAAGCAGCTGAATATCAAAGTAGCTTCACTAGATAGGGGCCATCTGCCGCAGTTGGCTCAAAGAGCTCTCGATCTTAGGATGCCATGTTATAGAGTCAGTGAAATGGAGCCGTGCGGTCTGCATGTTGGTGTCTTTAATAGCATGGACTAGATTATATGGCTGACGTAAATAAAACATGACTTTGCTATACACAAGTGGAAGCCCAACAAAGATTAGTATGTAAACGTTACATTTGATTAAGTTTAATATTTCAAGCAAAATCGTGTATTTTATTTATATTTACTAGGACGCTTTGCCAATACAACTCGGAAGATCTCCCACTGTCCAGCAGAGAGGCTGGGTGTTAACATTGTTAATGTGAAATTGTGTAAAAACACCGTCCACATTCCATTAATCAAAGCGATCATAGTGCTGTGGTTAGGTACTAGACAAATAACAAACAAGCTGGGTGCTGAATACTTTACAGACTACAGGGAACAGCAACATAAAGTTCCTGGTCCAGAGGTGTGTAGCACCTGTGCCCTCTGTGGATCTGACGGTGCCTCCTACTGGCATGGAAAGGTTCCCACTCCCTGAGCAACACAGGTGGAAGGATCATTATGAACATCCCCCATCATAACAAGTTAGCATAATCTGGCACTTTATTTAAAGAGTCGCATCTCATCTATCATCAGAATGATGTATCAAGTTGTTTCTTTTGTAACAATCTGCACTTCTGTCGAAAAAACATCAACGGGCACTGGATCCAAGAGCTTAAAATGCCCTTTAGAAAGCATACCATTATGCAAAATCAGCCCTCTGAATCATGTCTACAATGGCACAGTGTGGGTGGGCAGTAATATCACACCCCACAGCACTAATGTCTCACCTACACAGTCCCTCTCACAGCACGCTAGAGCCTACGCGCCGTGGAGCACCAATCTCTGTGGGCTGGGAGCCGTTACTACTCAGCACACCTATCTGGCACTCCGCTCCGACTGACTGGCAGAACATCAGAGCACACATAAATTAGACCCAGGTTTGGTCTGCTAAATTAGAAATGGGCTCTTAACATTGCCTGCTATGGAAGAGGATGCATCTCTGCTAATTCTGACTTTTTGCTATGGCATAGAGAATCACTTAAAGAAAAAGCACCATTTCAAAGTAAAAACGCAAACATTCACCCGTCAGTGATCCCAAGCAGATTAAGCACACTAAGGTCAGGATGCACTCGGTGTGATAGTTTTTTTATCTCCTATGCAGACCATAAGTGTAGGGCATCAGTCTATCTTAAACATGGATTCACTTCATCTGTCTTTCAAAACCCTTACGCAAAACCAATCTTTCCATCAGATTAGACTAAGAGCATGGGCAAACAAGGTTTAGAGGCAAAATGCACTGTAGTGCATTTTAATGGAACTGCCTAGAGATTTCGATAGACTTCTCTGCCAAAGGATATTGCACCACACAGTAAGAGAGGGAATGCGTCCAAGACAGAGATTCATAAAATCCTTCAGAGGTAATTATTCTGCCAGTAAGCCTTACGTGTAGTGTTTATTTGAAGAGAGATTCCACACTATCAATGTATCTAAGAATACTACTGATCAAAACCCATGTTATTGAATCTTTCTGTTCTGGATTACAACAAGTGAATTAAAATGTAAATCGTGGTACTTTTCGATTGTTTCATTTGAATTTCTTATTTTACAGACAACCCTGTCATGTACGGTTCTGTCACCCATGTGATAGCCGGAGTTCCTATCAAAAACAAATATCACTTAGAAATGAAATACACACATGGTCTATCCTAACTACATCTGCATAACCTAAAGCACAATTCCCATTGCTACTCTCTATCTAAATCCCAAATGCACTGAGCTAAGGAAGCTAGCTGGTGTCTGTCAGGGTCTGTAACTTTGCCCCGGGAACCCTTGGTGCTGCCACTTGTGCCGGGCCACAGCGGGTATTTTTAGGCTGTGCCTTCAACAAGACGATGAAGGAAAGATAATATGCCTCCCCCTCTCTAAACTAGGTCACTCCCTGTGTATTATTTAATAAGCCCTTTGCCTTTTCTACCCTGCCATTTGACGGCACTAAGATCTCTAGCATTGCATACATCTAAGGGCTGTTTGGGAACCTCAGGGATGACATTGAGGATATCTAACTGGATCCTGTTAGAATGTGCACACCACACAGAAATCAAGTGGTGGAATACCTACAACATCGTCTCAACATCAACATCCAACTGTCAAGTGCTCTCCTATTACCAGCCTTGGAGGTCCATGACGGCCACACCACTGTCAAATATTTAAATCTCATAAGACATCTGAACGGCCATATCCCATGGCCAAAAACAGCAATTCTATAGAACATCTCGATTGCCTGAAATTAATCCTAAAAGCACTGGTTTGTACCATGTATCACCTTCAAATTGTGACAGGCTGTAGAAACTATGTCTTGCAGTAACACACATTTATGCACTATAAAACATTAACTATAAGTGTGGCAGATTCTGGTTGTTAGCAGAGCTAGTGTGCATGTGTAAGAACCCCAGGGTTATGGGAGGATGTGACTGAGTCCCCTGCGATCAGGCTGGCAGTGTTGTTTTTTAAACGGGTAAAAAAACCACAATGTTTTGGGAGGGGCTGGACCCACAGACTGCGCCTGTTGTCATGGTTTCAATGGAAGGGGGAGGGATGTGTCTAACAGTGACATCATCTCCAAGACACATATCTCCGTCTCACTTACTTTATCGCTCGCTCCTTCTCCACTCCATCTCACACGTTCGTTTTACCTCTCTTTCTTTCTCTCTCACACAGAAACTATCTTAATCTTTTTCCTTCCACCTCCTTTCCCCATTCGTACTGAGGTGTGTGCAAACAGAGCATAGCAAAATGGCCGCTGTGGAGCCAACTGGTTTCTGCTGTTGTGTAGCTTGTTCCTCTCTCCCAGTCGAAGTGCTGGGAGTAAATGGGGCAGGCAGAGGAACACCTGGGCCTGGATTCATGCCATCTCTACCACACGAGTCAGGATGCCATGAATCTACAGAACGCCACCAGGGTAGCCCTGATGGGCTGCATGGGGGCAGAGGGGGATAGGGGACACACAGGTGAGGGGGCGCTGGGCTTGAGGGAAAGCAGTTATACTGCAGCACATGTATGTTTGCAATGAGGCAAAACCATAATGTGCTGTCTACAGATCTCTGTTGGTGGGGATGGGGGGGAGGGGTGCGTGTGTGGGGGAGGGGGGGGGGGGGGGTTCCTTGTTTATTTTATTTTAGTTTGGAGTGAGACACCTTTTATGTTTATATTTCTTGAAAGCAAAGCATATTGATCGAAAATCTCAGCTTCTCAGTATCTGCTCGTCTCAAGGTAGAATAACCTGATAATCCCCAAAACACATGATATAAGATTATAAGTATACAAAAGGATATTTCTTATCTATTCACTAGGACTGGCGGCTAAGATGAATAGTGTTGTCAGGTATAAAACACAGCCCCTAGGCTAAATATAGGCTGCTGCATGTTGCAGGTGTAGGCCTCTAGCCTATTATGAAACATCTTGTCAATAGAAATTGCAGGGTCTGTGTATGCATGATGCACATCCTGAAAACTGTGGAGTAATGTTGTTATAGTCATTTGTTATATGTAAAAGGCTGCTTCAACTATCTAAATTGCCTGACATCCAAAGATATCCTTATGTAAGATGTATGACCAGTCAATAAGGCTGAAACTCAAATTCAAATTAAGATTATTTAAAAGAAAGGGAAACCATTACCATACACAGATAATTGTGTATGGCATGAATGTGATGCTTCATTTTTAGAAAAATATCAAAAACAAATCTCATGAGAATAGTTTATATGCCACTGGGAAAAAAATGGATGGCTAATTGCTATTGTTCTATTCAGCAGCAGTTTCAGCCTGTTAAATGGCTGCAGAAAAATACTTTATCCACCACACTCAAACCTTAAAATAAAAGTTAATTGATTTAATAAGTATAATAGAAAATATGCATACAATTAAACAGAGAGCTTAATCTAAAGGCAATATTGTATGTCCAATTCTGAAATCGAACATCTGTATTGTATGAACTAGAGCTAGCCAATGTCAACGCTTACCTCTTGATGTAATTTTTGCCATAGAGAATTTGTTGTAATAGTGTGACCAGTCCAAACGCGCAAATAAAAATAAAACAAAGAGATCTATTGCCAAGCAAATCTCTACCCGACGATGGGTCGGAGTATCCCATTCTTCTGCGGCGCAGCATCCACGGGTGCCAAAAACCCCAGTTTAGGGGTTTGTTGCTGCTGCATTCAGGCTCAATTAGACATTTTTTCTACAGATCATTCTAAAAGACATTGCCAAACGTCTTTATGCTATTTCTACTGTCCGCGGCGGCCACAGCTCCGATCGCAGCGGCCTGAGTTGAAGAGCATTAGTCGTTTGTCATCAATAGCACAGAGCTTGGGACCTTGGTTTCACTATTCTAAAACATAAATCTTCTACCCTCATAAGCTATATTTCACAAGACATTCTCGTAAAATACGAGATGTTTGGTAATAAATCCCTGATGACATCTAATAACCATGCGCTTTTCCTTTAGACATGCAACCGTGTCGGCTGAAATAGGTTAATTTGCTCGCTGGATCAAAAGGCTACAGGCAATGCAGATATTTAGCTCTCTATGACGTGGAGATCTAATAACTAGCCTTATTTTCTGACTAAACTAAATAGCTATCATAAAACAGTTGTTTCCAATAAAAAAAACCTCAATTCTATATTTTGGATTTGGAATAAAAAATCAAAGTAGTGCGACCCAAGATCAGTTGCGCACAGGTCAGTTGGTATTGGTTGGGAATAGTACGCCTGCCTGAGCAAGCGGGGTGCGCCTCGTGTAAAGATGCTCTCTGAGATTCAGACGGACTGTCTGGCACTCAGGTTTTGTGTTATCCCAAACAAATATCCATTGGCACATAATTAAGAAAACTTATGGGAAATTAACTTAAATAACAAATTATTTGGTTATACATTTTTCTGTTAAGTTTCAGGTCCCAATAAGTGTTTTTTTTTCCACTATGGAACTGTTTCGATAATGGATTGTGTCCTGCCAACATATTTCAATACACTTTAAGAAGTGTAGGGGAGACTGGGGAGGGTTGCATAACTTTGTTACATTCCTCTCGTTACTCAGAGACTTATTGACATAGACCAACCAAAGTGATTAAACTTGCATATATCTTCTAATTACCCATACAATTTAAAGATGATAACATATAACATGTAGTTCATAATATTTATTTGAATGGAAGAAGTCAGATGTTTCAACTGACCCAACCCTGGGGATGGTTGCAACATGTTAAAAATACATTACATTTCACTAATGAACTTGTCTCAATGAGCATAGCATTCAGAAAAGATGTATTGTTTTATAACAATAGTACAGTATTATTGATTTATTTAGAAATATTTATCAAATAACAGTTATTGAGTTTTGTTTATTTATGCATAGAACATAAGTCTACCTTGAGTCAATCTGCAGATGTTACAGATGCAATTTAAAGACCTGTGTATGTTGAAAAAATGAATACAAATTTGTATTTGGGTGAACCGTACTTTTGTGTACCCCACAATGATATGTTAATGTTGAAAAATACTGTTGTTTGGTCTATTTTAATATATCTGCTTAGCTTGTTGCAACCATCCCAAACCTTGTCAGCCATGACAGAACAAGCTAATTACACTGATCTTGAAACTTGCTAACCATGTCACTTAGAAATCAACAAAACAAAGATTCAAACTACTTAAGTTTCAATTAATTCATACAGGAAACTGACAAAATTACTTTCATACCTTCAAAACAAGTTTTTTTTATTTTTATAAATGTAGCAGCAGACGATGAATGTGTCTTGAGTCTTGCTGTTGGGGGAGGGTCTAACTGAGAATGTGCAGTATACGTGTCATCACTCTTGCATGTTTCTGATTGGAGGAATAAGAATTGTTGCAACTGTCCCCAGTGTACTCTACTAGATATTGCCCTGAATAATTATCTATGGAACTACCAAAATGCATGGTTCTTTTATTGATGACCAGAGAGGACATTCTTCTTCTTTTTTTATTATTACATTTATTTTTATTTATACAGGGCTAACTGACTGAAACCAGGTCTCTTTTACAGCAGTGCCCGGTTTAAAAGCAGGATCTATAAATAAAAAATAAAAAAATAAGCCAAAAATAAATACAAATGTTTTCAATACAATATATACAATGCAGTACAATATGTAAGTTTCAACGAAAACAAGAACACTCTTCAACTCCCAAATCCTCCAATAAAAGCTTAGATTCTTCAACAGAAACAAACTGCTCTGGTTTCAATTCCCAAAAAAAAACTGAAAGCTGATATACCAGTTCTGTTTTCACTATGGGGCTTTCAAGGGTGATATAGTCCTGTGAGAGTGTCCTATGACTACTGGATTTGTGTTTTAATAAAGAAGTAAGGTAATAAGGTAACTTGCCCAGCAATGCCTTGTGAACAAAAAGAGACAATGTTTTTCTCTCCTATCACTAAGCGAAGACCATTCCACTTTTGTATACAGTGATCAATGATGAGCTCTAAAATGATCCCCTGTTACAAAACGCAAAGCACTGTGGTAAACTGCATCAAGGGACTTTAAAATAGTTGGGGCTGCATGCATATACACAATATCACCATAATCCATGACTGACAAGAGAGTAAATTTTGCAATTGTTTTTCTGTTTTCAAGTGAAAAGCATGATCTTATTCTATAGAGCTCCAAGTCTGATCATCACCTTCTTTGTGAGTTCAAGCACATGCGTCTTCAATGATAACTTTTCCTCTAGTAAAATTTGTAAGTATTTGTAAACTGCAACACGCTCAATTTGGGCCCCATTAAGGAAGCACATGTTATATGCCTTATAATCTAGCTTTTTGGCCCTTGAGAAAAGCATATATTTAGTTTTTGACTCATTAAGGACTAATCTTAGATTTCTAAGGGATTTCTGTACACAATTAAATGCCCTTGTCAGGTTTGACATTGACTGTTCCATGGATGGAGCACAGGAATAAAGAATGGT
Organism: Galaxias olidus; assembly: GCA_026901105.3. Lineage (NCBI taxonomy): Eukaryota > Metazoa > Chordata > Actinopteri > Galaxiiformes > Galaxiidae > Galaxias > Galaxias olidus. The sequence goes on from JAPMUY010003934.1 coordinate 177,128, forward strand.
ATCATCTGCATAGAAATGTACTTTGCAGTCTTTTACAGAGGCACATATATCATTACTATAAAGTGTAAATAATGTAGGACCTAAAACCGAACCTTATGGCACACCATTTTCTATGGCAACAACCTTTGATTTCAAACCTTTAGCATCTATTCACTGTGCTCTATCAGAGAGAAACCATGTAGAGGTTGCATCATGAAATTATTTAAGTCACTTGCATCCCCCCCTTTTATGTAAAGGAGTAACCAGAGCTGATTTCCATATTTTAGGTATTAAACCAGAAGTGAATTGAAAATATGTGTCAGGGGCTTGTCGGCAATGAAGGGGGCAGAAAGCTTTAGCAGATATGGGTCTAATTGATCTGCACCCATAGAACTTCTCATACACTTGGAGTTGCATAGGGCATGTAGAACTTCCAAGCAATCAAACTGTCTAAATGAGAAGGAAACAGCATTTCCATGGGACTTAAATGGGAATATCTCTTTTTCTACACCAGTGAAAAGCGGCATGCCAATTGTGCCCCAATAGCTCTACTGCTTTCTTTAACAAGTGAGCTTGATTTCATAAAACGATGGTTAAAATCGTCACAAATCTCCTTTTTATCAGTTACAGGTCTGGAGTCTAGCATTATTTGTTGGGGGAGACAGGATGAAACACTGCCTTTAAGTGATTTAACCACTTTCCAGAATTTTGCTGAATTGTTTCCACATTCAGATAAATTGTTCAAATAACTTGTAAATTTAGCACTTTTCACCATGTATGTACATGTATTTCTAAGATGCCGAAATGTTTGCCAGTCTACCTCACAAGCAGTAGATCTAGCTAAAGCTCAAGCTATGTTTCTCTACAATATTTTCTCTCCAATTTCATAAGTATACCAAGGAATGCTCCTATTTTTATTCTACATTTCTTAAAAGGGACATGTTTGTTTGCCAACAAATAAAAAATAGTTAAAAAAATATTCCTGGGCTAATTCACCTCTTATAAACCTACTGAGATCCAGATCTCTTAGTTTTAGTGTCTCTAATACAGCCAACTGGACAGTAATCACTAAAATCTATTGGCAACACACAGGACTGTGTGTATTTATGTGGCCTATTTGTCAGGATGAGATCCAACAGGGAAGACTTATTAAGATCACTCATATTTGGCCGTGTGGGTTCTGTGAAAAATTGCGTAAGATTGAACTCATTGCACACATGTTTTAAGTTATCAGCGGCTTTGGATATCCAGTCCAAGTTACAGTCCCCCATTAAGGTCTTTGGAAATCAGCCTCGGAAACCATCAAAGATACAAGTAACTGACAAACTGGTTAGAGCAGTAGAATTGTCGGAAGGCGGACAGTACACACCCGCAACAACAAGAGGCACCCCGTGACCTAGATTAACATTGATCACTACAAGTTCAAATTGACCTGAGACTGAGGTGGAAACCTTTACAGATACATTTAAATTTTTTCCGGCATATATAGCAACACCACCACCTCGTTTGCTTCTATCTGTTCTGAAAATATTAAAACCATCCAAATTAACATCTAAATAAGCATCCTTAAATGCACTACCACCACATCCATGAAACGAGAGAAAACGATTTAAATTCATAAAATGAAATGTTCAATAAAGTCATGTGCGTAATTGTGGTGCCATTATTAGTTAAGGGTGCCTTGCTGCGATAAAATATGGACCCTCTGCCATAACTAACTATGAATATGAGTTGCTTCTAATGGATCTAATATGGATGTAATCATATGACCCAAAAAACCTGTATCACTTTCAATATATTTAGGGTCAGCACCGTATGAAACAAAATCATAGTATCCCCCATCTCTTTCCCATGGGGGCTATGCTAAAAGTAATTTAGGAGTAATGCTTAAGCCTTTGACCCACAAAGACTCTCTGATAGTTGGAGTTAGAGTGGACAAAAAGTCACCAAGTGATATCTCTCCATGCATTTATCTCCATATTGTATATAGACAAGATAATTATCATATAAACATGTTATGTCATTCTTATACTTAAATCTACTTTAAAATTGGCCCCCAAAATGCGTTTTTGTAGTTAATCAGATTTTTGGAGGATGGAGATCAAGATGAAGGTCAGTCTGCCCATGACAAGCTTTTAACAAACAAAGTTGTATTAATCATTTCCAGTGGGACTTATTTTAAATAAAACATCCCCTTTGCATCACTTCAAAGAGGGTTACCCTCTGCAAAGTAAATGTATGGAAAAGCCAAGCAGTCAAGAGAAATTGATGCTGTAAGAACAGGCCACGCTCCGATCTTTCAGGACAGCTCAATATCAACATCCTGTGGAAGGCAAGAAAACTACATTCAAAGAAATGAACACTCAAATGCTGTCAGAATTATGATGTATTATGGGAATGTGGAATGACCTACTACTCACACTATAATACTGCAGGTGTGATTGTTAATTGCTTTCAATAGAAGGATAGAGCGTTGCGAGCATGCATGGAGCCTTTCGGGTCTTAGCTGAGGTTAAGGCTGCATTAACAATGTGGGAAATACAATAATTTGACTAGGACACATCCAGTTAAATGGCTTTTTTATGTATAATTATTAGTAAAATATATCCTTGATTTCCTTTAGCCCCAACTTTCTGACTTGCATCACTGTCTTGTAATACTTGCAAACAGGATCCCCAGATTAGTGATGAAGGTATAGTAAACAAATACACAGATGTCTGAAGCATATCTACACACTTTTAAGGTTTTATTTGTACATGGCAACCATTCCATAAAAAAACATATAAACAACTGCAACAAGTTATCTTTTAACTTTTAGCAGACGTCCATAAGTATCTCACGTAACAGTACCTAATTCACAATTTGCAATTGTATTTCAGTTGCATGGAGTCCTTCTTTCGTTTTTTCTGGCTCTTTCTAAAAGTGGTTTAGGATCGGACACTACAGAGTGAAAATCAAGATGGAGAAAAGGTAATACAGCAGTCTTAATATGCTACATGTCTTGACTAGCAATGTTGAAGTTCACCTGTTCAAATGTAGACGTGATCAAGACGGCCAGTGGAACACACATTGATAAAACTATTAAGTTCCCTAAAAGTAACCTTTATGTCTACATTCTAGACCTGTTGGAACAAACCCATAGTATATCAAGACAAGTTGTGATTTAAGCAGAAGGTGTGTTCAGAAATGCCTACTACTTATACCATAATTTCAGGTGTGTTTAATTGTGCTCCCAATCTCCCTGAGTATCAGTTGACAAGCACACTTGAATTTGAATATGTTTAGAAGGCTATACAGAATTATGAAAACCCAAAGGGTTTTCAGAAAGGTTTCTGTGGGCCTACACACTTTTGGTGTGTTTTCTTCTTTGTAAGAATATTTTGCACTTTGCACATTTAGTACACATTTCACTGTCCCAATCTCAGCGTTTTGTTGTTTTTTATTGTAGGGAATATAACACAGTTGCAGCATACCCACTTACTGGTTAATAAAATGACTCACCCTGCATCGTCAACGAAAGTCACTTCACCCACATTCTGGCAACATAACCTCGCGCTGATCAAAGAGAAATGACATGACACTATCTCTGAGGGTTGAACTCATTCTTCCTTCTGTACAACCCCATGCATTTTAAAATCCTTCCTATAGAAGAGATCAGTATGTTTGTAAACAAAGGCCCTAGATCTCTCCTATAACAATATCACTATTATACAAATTTATATGTATGCTGAATGATATGCAGAACTCCATAATAAAGCTGCTGGCAGATCCCAAGCTCAGTGTAGTGCGGTATCAATCTCCTATGTGGAAGCATTGGTATCAATGTCTGTTGAAGAAGTAAGTGGTACTATGTGATCTATGTATGTTATGTGACTCAACTGTTGTTTGTGTTGTTGTTTATGTTGTATGTTCTTCTAATGGACTCTGCTGTCTGTCAATAAAGATGAAATAAATAAAAATATATTATTTATTGTTCATAAATTATTTTTAGAACAGGACAGTCCATGCTCAAAAGCAGCAGAATTCCGCCATGTCTCAGTCTATGTAGCCTCATAATTTTCACGTTTTCGTGAAACGTTTCACATAACAATATTATAAGTTATCAAACATCAAAACATTTCACGTTATAACGTGATATGAATCTGTTTTTATTTTTCTGACGTGGCAGGACGCTTCTGTCAGTTTAATAACCGATTCTCGGTAGAGACGTTTTTTATAAAGGATATTCTGGTAGGAATCTATTTCAGTGTCACACAGGAAACTACAGGGTTGTAATTTAGTGCAACACAAACCCCTTTTCCGGTCTCTTTTTCCGAAGCCACAGGAAGAAAATGGTGAGTGAACGTAAAGCTTCCATGAATCTTCTAACATCTACTTATTGGGCACCGAATATACAAGGCAAACATCTATGTTATAGGACTTTTAGATCATGACTACCGATTCAAATAAATATTGCTCACGAACCAATATGATTTTTTACCATTAGCAGGTCCGCTTGTTCCCTGTTTAACCAATGCTGACTTTATCCCGTTCAACTTAGTTAACGTGGTAATAATATGCACAAGCCACGACCGTACATGTGTAGTCCGATATATCAGAATTAAAAGTGTCGTAAGGTTAAGACTTCGTATGAATGTAGACAAGTCTTCCGACAGGTTGCGTTAGTTAACACACTAACTCTGAACCAGTGGCAGCATCAATTAACGTTAGTTCGCGTTAGCTAACTTGGTGGTGATGCTTGCATGTTGTTTTAGGCAGGCGTTTGACTAAATCACATGCCTCGGTCCTCTTAACATATTTTTTTTATATTTGTAATGTTTGCGTCATGATTTGTTTTCCCTTGGAATAAACAGTGAATGTTTATTCCCGAGTCCATTGGCCTACTATTGGTGCTTGATAGCCTGACGTTACTCTAGCTACGAGAAGTTTGTCGTGACCGGATTACAACATTGACATGTGGATATAAAATACATGTAACTCGTGTAATTTTTTGCAGAAGTCTTGTCCATGATGTTATCCAAACAAATGTCTGAACATATGAATTACAGTGATTCTTTCTTATTAACTGAGACAAGACTTCACACCACAGATTTGACTGTCAAACTACTCATGAATCGAGAATGGTTTTAACCATTTATCGTTTTGTTTGTTATAGACTAAGGGAACTTCTTCCTTCGGTAAGCGGCGCAATAAGACGCACACCTTGTGCCGTCGCTGCGGCTCAAAGGCGTACCACCTGCAGAAGTCCACTTGCGGAAAGTGTGGCTACCCAGAGAAGCGCAAGAGAAAGTGTGAGTATTGGTGACCTGACCAATGTACCTCTGTTTAGGCACACACCTTAGTATTTTCAATCATGCTTTGAGTGCTTTCTTATTGTGAGGGAGCTATGGCAGAGATTGGGTGCCGTGTATTTCAAGAACTTCCTTTTATTGTATGTTTTTTATTATTGTTTTAAAGGAAGTTGCAATTGTTGCTTATGAAGTGCTTAATTTTTGTTTGCAGACAACTGGAGCGCCAAGGCTAAAAGGAGGAGCACCACTGGTACAGGTCGTCTGAGACACCTCAGGGTTGTCTACCGCCGTTTCAGGTATGTTGGGTTGCTCAAACAATTGCTCATCAATTAGAGCCCAATATGTTCAATAACAGTGCAATATTCTTGCTAAAGCATGCATTGAAGTCCCCATGCACAATTTAAAGTGAGAGTTTATGGCTTGGAGTTGTCATGTCCTTTTTCAGTAAGCAGTTCATTATTTTGAATAAATGTAATGGACTCACTGCCATGGCATAAAAGCGAGTGTAATGCAAAATTGCATTCCTGGAAGTTAAAATACAAATGTAGAAATAAATTGCCTTGCGCTGCCTACCTATGTATGTTTTAGCGCTCCTAACTTTAAATCAAACTCAGATATATATTATACATACCACCATAACAAATTAAGTCTGGTATTCCAATACCAGTTTTGCGTTGCAGCAAGAAGAGTAAAAATTGTCTAACTCTTAACTCTCCAAACTGACAGTGACAAGTGGTCAATGTAATGGTCATGGTGCTTAGTGCTGCTCCATCAGAAATGGATGCTAGTTTACTGGGTTGCTTAATTTAGTTTGTTAGGTCAGTGCATGTTAATTATGTTATGCAACTGCTTACCAATGATGCCTGAAATAAATGTCTGAACAAATGAGATCTTAGTGATATCAACTTTTTCACTGAGGTAAGCTGGTGTAACTAATAGTTCTTGGAAAACTAAAAAAAGATTGGTTATCAACATGAAAACAATTGAGGACATCAGGCCCACTTGCCAAGGCGAGATAACTTTCCTTGAGTCTGTACCATCACGCTCTCATTTCCTTCTGTACTTTCCACAGGAACGGGTTCCGGGAAGGGACTACCCCCAAGCCCAAACGTGCCGCAGTTGCTGCCTCCAGCTCAACTTAAACACCCTTTGGTTAAATAAATGTGCTGTTAAGTCCAATTGTTTGACTTTTTATTTATTTATTTTTTTGGGTCTCGTTGTACAATTGTTAGCAATCTAGTTTGAACTGATTCCAGACAATGTAGTGTAACTTTTGCACATGGGAACTATCCCTTAAAATCGAATGATGTAAAAGACTACAGTAATGGTTGGTATAAAATCGTTAGTTGAACTTTATTCTAAATCAAATGGATTGCAAGGTTACGTTTTCTGTCATACATTACATTTTGAAACATTGTTTTGAACAGCATGACTGTTTACAAATGTAAAGGTAGTGCTAAACAGGGTTACAATTTGCCCATTTGCATCAGGTATATTTTTCACAGATTTTGATCTTCAAATCTAAGACAACTATGGGTTTCAAGAGCACCCCAGTTGAAGATGGCTTTGGTTTGAAAATTATGAACCACCCTTGAATCAAATTTTGCAGATGTCAGTTAACATCATTATACACTGAAAGACAAGTAATGAACTGGCTGGATTCCAACTGAGGAAAAGCTTTACTGTTGTGGGGAATTATTTTTGGTGTCTGCTTGGGTTCCTATCAACTAAAGGGAGAGTTTGACGTGCATCCTGTTTATTCATTGGTCGTGGACTTTTAAGGGTAACAGGATGCCACAAAAGATAACAGCGGAGGGAAGCGGTCTCCTGACTTCTTACCAACGTGAAGATGAGGACTGCTACCTTTTTTACCCTCTTCCTGGCTGGCTGTTTTGGACTCTCACTTTCCTCTGGTAAGCTGGAGAAGTTCATGCAATTAATTAAATAAAAATAATAAAACATCTGTTTTATTGGAGATTTCTTTTAAAATATTCTGTGATTTTATAAAGACGGTAAATTGTTAATTTTGATGGGTTAAATGTCATGGGCTAACCATGTAGTTCCATACTGTAGGTATACAAGTAAAAACGTAAAGGATTAGTTTGATGTAGAGTCATTTATTTCTTGGTGCTTTAAGGATCTATAGGTGGGACATCTGAGAAATGTGTGTGCCATGGTAAGCCTGCAGCTGTAGTGAGGGCAAAACGAATAGAGAAAATAGAGGTGTTCCCGCCAACCATTTTCTGTAGAAAGATTGAAATAATGTGAGTACAGTGCAGTCGAACCAATCCGGTTTTGTGGTGATTATAATGGTGCTCTAATTTGTATGCCATTTTCACTTGGTCTGTCTAGTGTCACGCTAAAGACCGGTATTAAAAAATGTCTTGACTCAGAAGGCAAACAAGGACAGCGGCTCCTAAGAAGGTAATAAACCTTTTGCAAACGAATCTTAGACTGAAATTCTATTGTGAATGCCATGGTTACATACTATGCTGCTCACATAGATACTGCATACACTTTTAGAACAGACAACACAAATAGTATCCGATTGTGTAAATGTATAACTGAACCTTTCTGTCTTTTCAGAATTGGACAACAGAAGAGAAACAAACAAAAGCAAACGAGGGAGTAAAGAAAAATACTTTGATAGTGAAGAAATCACTTTAGTATAACTTTCACTTTTCAGCCCTCCATTACATATTTTGCTATAAGATCTGTGTTCAGGCTTCAAATTCAGGATACCCTAAATTTGACTTCTATGATGGGTTCTTTCTCCCACTTTGAGAGAAGAGCCAGTTGAAACTTAAAGCTATTGTAAAGCTGATCAAATAATGGCCTCCTCTTCAACAGTGTTACTGCGTATGTGAGTTTATTGTACAGACAGTGCACACATGTTGCTGGGAACACCTTTCCGTTTAATTCTCAATCTATTCAAATGAGTTCTGCAAAATATGCTGTGTCCATATCGGTTTTTGTTTTATATGCCTGTACATTTCTATAGGCTGTCCGCTGGCGTTTTGAAAAATGTGACCGATAACATCAGTAGGCTACTAGGGAAGGCACGCGTGTATCATGGGGTGCCAAGTGTAAAAAGAAAAAAAAGCGTGAACGTTTTCATGTGTATCTTTTCCCAGATTTTACTTAAATCTAGTAATTTTTCCCAAGTTTATGTAAATCTAGTATTTTTTCCTCAGATTATTAAATGTTTAAAACACATTTAAATAAATGTTTAAATTTGTAGTTTCGGGTATAGGGGAGACTGGGTATGGTTGTTACACCACCAATTTCACGAATAGGAATAAGATAGGAGTCATTTAATAATATCAGTGTTTAACAATTTCCTTCCTGATCATGGTGGCTGTCAAGGCTGTTGACAGGCACATGCAGATTCTATAGTGGAAAAAAAAACAGATTTTCAGGTTAGAAAGTAAATATTTTGACAAAGACTATGTTTTGTTTAGCACTTATAATATTGCAGATAAAATCGAATTATTTAAATTAGATTTAATTGTAGTTTCTCAGGTGACGTGATGCATTTCCCCCCTGCTCATTTCAAACCTCTATGTTAATACAGCTAGCTAAACAATGGCAGACAAGGGCTGGGTGGGTTGTAACACATGTTTTATAAGGATTCTGGGACCTCAGAAAACAAAACATTTTGAGTTTCTGAGCTCCCCAATCCCGCACTCCAGGGTTACCAGCGTTAATTTGTCACCATTGTGACTAATTAAGAATACACACACACACATTGACCTTGTTATTTTTTTTGACCTACATGGTCACAGGTATATTTTTTAATAGAATGTTCATTAAGCATACATACGATTCTACGTTTATTCCAGTTGACTAATTTACACAAGTGGATTTAAGGTATGGTGAGTCACAGAGAGAGAGACATTGATGGGTTGTTCTTTTATTTGAATTTACCTGTTTTTGAAGCATATTGCATGGTGTGGCCACTGTTTTTGCTTTTTGGTCTTCTTCTTACAATTTACCCCAGTATATATTTGTGTGATTTTCTGCTAAATCTCGACTCTAAATAAATATTTATTTTGAAACTCTATATAATTGTAGTTATGACAGGTAGCGTAATCTGCCTTTGGGATTTCCCATTCAATAGGTTTATCCCGCTCTGGCTCCTTTATCCAACCGAAGTCACTACAGTATACACACCCACATCCTTGTATACTTGCAAAAGCCTGCTGCACTGTAATGTTATGCTACATTTTTAAGTGTGTGTGTGATTTGTATATGTTGGGCGAGAGGCAAAAGGGTTGACTATGGGTCAAGTGCAAGAAAATAATTCATTTGAGGAATGGACAGATTGAAATAAATGAGTGGATTATTTTCGAACAGATGTGTTCATCAAACTAATTGAGAATACGAAGAGAAATCTAAGACAGTATAACTATTGATTTCACTTTCCACCTTTAATGTGATGCCTCAATTATGCTACGGAGAGAAACAGTTGTTTATTGGATCCATAATACATATTTTTTCTCTCAGAGAATATACGTGCATCTTGAACTGACAGATAGGGATAACCTCTCTTGATGTAAAAATAAACCATGATGGTAGTAATCGATATACCTGTCACACGTTTCACCGATATGCCAGCAGAGGGCGAAAAAGAAATCCAAATTATACTTTTTTTTTTCTTTTCTTTTTTTTTTTTACAACTCTTGGAGACGTCCCTGCACGTTTGAGTACAAGACAATTGTGCGTGGACGGTGGGTGCGAAGTTATTGCATTAAGTTAAGGGTTGCTCTGTTCTTCTTTGTTGGTAACACCTATATGTTTTTTACTCTCTCTTGTCTAATTGATCTCTTCGGACTATACACATGATGTCATTCAACGTTTCTGCATCAGAAATGAAGAGATTATTCTATGTGGCCTGAAACTACACAATGAGATGTAAGTAGTCATAACTCAGTGTTTTTTTTTTGTTTAAGTGGATTTGTGTGTGCACTATTATGGGCATTCTATTCCATTTATGTTCAAACTGTATTTTGCATTCAAAGCTTCTTTGGTGGGATACCTTTGTGCCCTCATCCTACTGCTGCAGGAGCCATTGTTCCGCGGTAATAAAATCCTCTCAAGTACAGGTACGAGTACGACCGTCGGTCAGTTGGAATATAACTTTTCAATGTCGCAATATAAAACTATATGTTTAACATTTTAGTACATTGACATTTTTTCAACGTTACCATAGCCGCTCCTATGACCATAACTTTAACTGTCTGATTATACACACACACCTTTGCCTTAAAATTGAAGGCCAATTAATTATAATTGGGGACCATGCAGAAAGTTATGAGTGTAAGCGCAGCAATTGTTGAATATCTCATTCACTGCTTGGTTGGAATTACTGCCACAACCTATTTTTTGAGCGCTAATTGTTAGGCTTTGCATTTAATGTGACCAGTGAATAATAAAGTAAGATTAGGATGTGAATATTGAATGATTCGGGCATGTTGTGTGTGTGTGTGTGTGTGTGTGTGTGTGTGTGTGTGTGTGTGTGTGTGTGTGTGTGTGTGTGTGTGTGTGTGTGTGTGTGTGTGTGTGTGTGTGTGTGTGTGTGTGTGTGTGTGTGTGTGTGTGTGTGTGTTTGTTTGTGTGACTCTATGCCTGCAGGTCTTTCAAAAGTTTGTCTGTGTGGGTTTTGTGTCTTTGGGGCAAGCCTGGTCATGACTCTTGAGTCTGTTTGGTGATGTTAAGGCCTCTGGAATTATAATATCCAACCTCATACTCATGTATATTTTCAGGTGGCTGGAATAATTCACAAATCACATTTAGTCTTTATAAGCCACAGATGCAACCAACCATAAAGAGAAGTACAATAACCTCCATAAGCTTGCCATATTTGAGAGCTGTTAAAAAGAAAGGACACTGCTATCTTGTCTTTTACATGCTGGTGGCATGGGGGTAGATATAGACATGTATGTGCTTGCACATTGCTGTGTGTCAAAGTGACCAACACTTTCCACTATTTTCACACTGGTAAATCACTCAGTTGCAGTATTTCTGTTATATTGTGCTCCCTTTTATGTAATAAGCATAACTATAAAAATGTGTACAGGATTTTTCATGTGTTAGCAGGAAATTGCATCCAGATATGCATTACTTTACTTAATGCCCATTGACTTCAGGAATGTCTGACATAAACATTTTTTTCTTCTGAGTATAAATCACAGTGGATTCCACTCTTCCTCCTAAAGCTAATATAAACAAACTGTGCCCATCTATGCACCCTCGTATCTCATCGGTATCTCATCTGTACATCAATCTTAAGGCAGCTGTGCGTTTGTGTGGGTGTGCGTACATATGCAAGTTTGGGCATTCATGTGTGCAACCGATCCATGGGGCTTTATGAACACCTTCGGGCTGTTGTTAGAGCGTTTCCACGTAAACGTCATGGACTTAATCCCCAAGTATCCAAAGAAACAAATCAGTTGAAATCATCAATGGATGTCATGTTTACAATGATATTATGTTGCTATGGTTGAGTAATGTTTGACACAACCACAATTATAAGACATATAGACAGTCTGCTGATGGAGTCTAGTCATGGACCACAATAAACAGAGCTTAATATAAACTCCTATTGACAGAAACACTTCCTATAATAATGGTTTTATTAATAGGTGTCCCAATGTCCCCTCAGGCTTCTGTTACTCTGACAGCATTTGAGTGCGGTGTACATCTAAACCCTCCCTGTTACGAGATCCAATGTTTTGTTTCTCCAACAGTGAACCCATGTTGCCATTTTCCTTGTCAGCACTGGGGCGTCTGTGTAAGGTACGGCCTTGACAAATACGAGTGTGACTGCACGCGGACCGGCTACTATGGAGAGAATTGCACCATCCGTGAGTTGTTCTTTTTCGTCCAGGATCAGTTCCCATATCCTTTAATATTACTGTACTCCCAAAGGAATGCAAGCCACGCCTGTCATTTCCTTTGAAGTGCTACACATGGCTTTGTTAGTTAGTTGATGCGGGAGACTGTTCTGTTCGTTTTGCTGAGCTTAGAAAAAAATCCCATCACTGGCATTGCAACAGAGGGGAGAACGTTGTGTAGGCACAAATAATCACTCAGCTTTACAGGGTTCCACTGCCAAGAGCAGAGAAGCAGAACCATTATGAAACCATAGGCACGGTTCAGGTCACATTGTTCAAAAGGAGATGTCTGCCTGTCCTCAGTGCTCACGTGCACGTATATTAGTGCCCTCAAGTAGCCATCAACAATAGCATTCAGACATGAATTCAATCTGACAGCTCTAATCAGTCATACTCCCCGACACTGTGGTGGAGCTGAGATGCCAGAGTAGAATGGGTAGTCAGTGAATAAAGAAAGAGTTCACAAGCGCATCAAGGAGCAAGTGAATGACAAATCAACCAAATTGGTACAACTTAAAATGTATTCAGTTTACTAAAGCTGTGTCTCCTGCATAGCTGAGTTCTGGACCAGAGTCCGTCACCTTCTGAAGCCCACACCGGATTCGATCCACTACATCTTGACTCATTTCCACTGGGTCTGGGACATTGTCAACCGGACCTTCCTTAGAGAAGCACTTATGCGCTTGGTTCTGACAGGTTGGAAATTATTTTGCCAATGTCTCTATAATTATTATTTGTATTAACTCAACTGGATTGCAGTGCAATTGAAAGTGTTTGGTTTAAACATGATATATCTATTCATAAAACCACTCTCCTTAAAAATAATATACATTTTGTGACAGCTAGAGTGTTAAGAAAATTGCTGTCACTTTTTAGAAACTGCTTATGTCAAAATAAATAAAAAATATTCTCAGGTTTAAGTGGGTCTATTCTTGTAGTCTATTGTTTCTTACATATAATGTCTTTATAATATGTGTATGTATTTTAGTCAAAGTCTCCATATTAAACCAAATTTTGGGTTTTATACAGCAAGGTCCAATCTAATTCCCAGTCCACCCACCTATAATTCCAAATATGGCTATTTGAACTGGGAGTCTTACTACAATGTCAGTTACTACACTCGCCTGCTGCCCCCAGTACCTGAGGACTGCCCGGCACCTTTAGGGGTCAAAGGTTAGTAGTAGTTTAAAAACATTCCATTTGTCATGCAAATGTGGCTGTTAAGTTTCCACTTTACTGGGCCAGGTGGTTTTTCCACTCTTCCACTCTGCAGACACCTTAGTCAAACCTAGCTGCTCTGAACTGCTTTATCTTTATTAGCAACATTAGCAAGTGGGATGACACATGTCATATTCAATTGTCAACTTATGTTTTCCAGTATTAACCCTACCCAATAGCGCATAGCTCATCTTAGGACATTTTATTGTCACTTGCTGGAATATCACAGCAACTTTCTGTCTACGACAGATTACAACATGTTTTCCACATGCATCATGTATGTAATACCTGCAAGTGCTTTCCGGCTTTATCCAATATTGTGTAAACAAATGTTGTCATAGAGTTGTGTCTGATATTTCATGCAAATCACCAACTATAATTCTTAACACATCCAATTTAACATTACATAGAAGTATTCCGATACTAAATTGAAACAACTAAATTTGTTTTTCGAGACAACGTCTACGTGACATGCTTTTGTCTTTAGAACGTCGACAAAAGCTTAACGACATGTTTTACTGTTGAGCTGGCTCGACATGAAGCAGAGGTATTTGGCTGTTGGGTGACTTTCAGGCAGGAGTGAGCTGCCAGATCCTCAGGTGCTGGTCGAGCGTCTCTTGTTGAGGAGGACCTTCAGACCAGACCCTCAGGGCAGCAACCTCATGTTTGCCTTTTTCGCGCAACACTTTACACACCAGTTCTTCAAGACCCACAACCGCATGGGGCTGGCTTTCACCAAAGCACTGTCTCATGGGGTGAGTTGAGCTCAGGCTGCATCTGCTTTATGTTTAGACAAACCTGCATACAGGATGCAAAGTTTTCCATCTGCTCTTATGCTTCCTCCCTTCCCCTTCTCTCTCTCTCTCTCTCTCTCTCTCTCTCTCTCTCTCTTATTGTCTCTCTCTCTCTCTACTTATGCAGGTGGATGCAGGACATGTGTATGGGGATAACCTTGGGCGTCAGCTGCGCCTGCGACTGCGCAAAGACGGAAAGCTAAAATACCAGGTTACTAAAACAAGCTGAAATCTGAACTGGGTTGAATAGAGGTGCTTTATGAGCCAGTCAAAACTAACTCCAAAACCACAAGAACCATGACAAAAGATTCTGATAGGGTTTCATGACAATAATGAAATAACAGACCCAACCCAATATCACCCCATTTAAAATGTTTAGTCATGTTTAGTCTGCATTTTATGACATGGTATTAACTTGATAGGTTATGGATGATTTGCGCCATGCATTTGGATCACATTCCATTTGTAAAAGCTATGCATTTTGGGTCACTATCAGAGGATTATTATTTAAAAAGGCTACAGTGTCTACAAGGTTTACTGTAAACTCCCCTCAAATTAAATTGGCTAAAAAGGGTGAGTGCTTGTATTTCATAAATATGTGTGAGTGTCACTTAATCTTTTATTAAATCCCACTCCACCAGTTGATCGATGGAGAGATGTATCCTCCGACAGTAGCTCAGGCGCCCATCAAAATGAGCTACCCTCCGGGGATACCTGAAAAGGCCAAGATGGCTATAGGGCAGGAGGTGTTTGGGCTGCTCCCAGGACTGGGGCTGTACGCTACCTTGTGGCTGCGTGAGCACAATCGCGTCTGCGACATTCTGAAGGTAGAGCATCCCACTTGGAACGACGAGCAACTCTTCCAGACCGCACGACTCATAATCATCGGTTAGAGCCATTGATGTCATTTAAGAATTTTGTTCTCAAATGATTTAACTCGGGTTCGGATTTATGATGAGAGAAGAGGTCGCATACTTTGTAGCTTTTTAAGAAAATTGTTGTATAAATTTATCTTTTTTGTGTTATTGATATAGGTATCTTGATGTGAACCCTGTACTTGCATTATTTAGAACTAAGCCGTCTGCGCTTTGGTACCGTTTATATTTTACTGATATAGCTTGAAGACGTGCAGATCCCTTTAATGGGTTTACAATTCACTCCTGTGTTTGCACATATCAAGCACTTGCCCCTTATGTGTTACAGCAGCACTGACATCTCAGACCTTATTTTTATTTTTATTTTCAACACGTACTGACTCATTGTCTTTGTCCCGGCTTGCTTTTCCCAGGTGAAACCATCCGTATAGTGATAGAGGAGTACGTGCAACACTTGAGTGGCTACTTTTTGCAGCTCAAGTTTGACCCCACCCTGCTCTTCAGCAGCCAATTCCAGTACTCCAATCGCATAGCCCTGGAGTTCAGCCACTTGTACCACTGGCACCCGCTGATGCCTGACAGCTTCCTCATTGACGGAGACAACCTCACATACCCACAGTTCCTGTTCAACACCTCCATCCTCACATATTATGGTGTGGAAAAGATGGTAGAGGCTTTCTCACGGCAAAACGCTGGCCAGGTAGACATGGCAATACAGCTAAAAATGTTGGCGCCTTGATTTTTCACTGTTTTACCTTAAACATGTTCACTCATGTTGTTTCCACATTGTAGCCCATAACTTGATTTTACTGGCTGGCCTGTGGTGGTTTGCCTTTTCACATACCAAAAGAGTATTCAGTATGATGTAAACAGTGTGGGCAGGAATGATATGGGTATATGCTGTTAACTTAAGTACACCTTATATTGCAAAGCCAACATTATTTAGGGGTAATCTTGTTTTCCACAGATAGGTGGTGGCCACAACGTCCCCTCTATAGTAACTGCAGTGTCTGTGGGGACCATCAAAGAGTCCAGGGAGCTGCGCCTGCAGCCCTTCAATGAGTACAGGAAACGGTTTAACCTGAAGCCTTACACATCTTTCACAGAATTCACAGGTACGAGGAAAAAGCACACTGTCTTGTGCATGTGATAAAATGCATGTGATACATTTTAAAGCCCATATGTCTAGTTTATGGACTAGTTTGCATGTCAGCACATAGACAGTTAGTACATATAAAGAAGATGTTGCAATTGTTCTGGCAATCCTTATAGGAATGTTATCCAAGCAATACTGTTAACGTTCTGGTTGGATTTGATTACCCAGCTGATTAAACAAGTAGACAGGTAGAATGTGCTCACTTTGAAGCAATGTTTGCTTCCTGTCTTTCCTCTGTCTTTTGTAAGAAAATACATTGTAAGTCAGATTCCTGATAGGTCTTGCAATGCCAAGACGCATGTCTAAGAATCAAAGCACTGTCTGCCTCGATTTTGTTAAATATTGAAAAGGTGTCTTTTCTGAAGGTCATGGGAAGGTAAAATATAAGGACTATTGTCAAATACTGTACGATGATTGTGATTGGCTGGCTAGTTGCCAGCGTTTTTAAATTTTTTATTGTTATCAACTGCAGGTGAGGAGGAGATAGCCAAGGAGCTGGAGGATCTCTACGGAGACATCGACGCTCTCGAGTTCTACCCTGGGCTCCTGCTGGAGAGGACACGCCCAGGCTACATATTTGGACAGAGTATGATAGAAATGGGTGCTCCCTTCTCCCTGAAAGGCCTCATGGGAAACCCTATCTGTTCCCCTGACTACTGGAAGCCCAGCACATTCGGAGGCCAAACAGGCTTCAATATAGTCAACTCTGCAACGCTTAAGAAGCTTGTCTGCCTCAACACTAGAACCTGCCCTTATGTAGCATTCAGTGTGCCAAAAGATAAAAAGACAGACAACTGGGAGAGTTCTAACAGAGCAAGTGGCGAGCTATGACAAGACATGGCTACAAACTGAAACATGGATTTAAGCTGCTGCTAATAATTTCTTTGTTTACAGGCTACATTTTGCCATCTAAAAGTCTTATGTCTGTGTGTGGCCTATTACAATGCACTGCCCCTTAGCAAAACTTTTTTTTTTTACTTTTAAAATGCACACAAATAGTATGAAGAGTTGTCACAAAATAAAATAAATAAGAAATAAAAACTTTTTCCAAACCCTTGACTGAGGGTAGCAACTTTGTAAGCTGGGGTCTGTATTAGTTGGGTGTTGAGCACTTGGGACTGACTGCCTTAAATTCTACAGGAATCCCTATTGTGTGACCTCATAACAAATGGAAGCAGGGGGCCACAATGGGCTAGAAATGTAAGGAGGGAAGAAAGTATAAGAAGTAATCGGCTGGTATATAGGCCTGAATGTATTCAAATATTTTCTATTAGCACACATTTTTTGTCAAACATATTTAATGTTCTATGATTGGCTGTTATTTTACGCATTTTTCTTAAGACTCCCATGGATCATCTCAAGAATGTTTTTTGTGCCACTGTTCCCCTTTTTATTTAATACTGTTTTAATGTCCACTTATGTTTTGAGTTGCTCTGTGACACCGTTTGATTAGGATACGAGCGTCCAACTGCCACCCATAGACATACATACATGCTTCCACCCAGTGGTTCACAAGTATATTTTATAAACTCCGAGTGGCTCCTCCCTGGATTTACTTGATTGGTACATTCTGACATGTTTTACGTAATGCCGTGATTCCATTGGTTACCAACAACCATTGTTATGGTGTAGCTGTAACTTGAGTTGTTGTTGAAGAGCAAGGGCCCTTGCCGAAACGTGGGCGATATTTCTTCCTGTCTTATTGACTATCTGTTAATATTGTGGTAATAGTTCAACTTTATTGGTTTTTAGTTCCAAACAGCTCACACATAAGATGAGCGATCAATCCTCACTCTTGCTTCGAAAACAACTTGCAGGTAAATAATAGCTAACAGTAACAAGCTAGCTAGCTAACATTCGAGTTCCAACAACGTAGCGTTGAGTAGGTAACAAGCTAGCTAGCAGATAGTTGGCTGGCTTTCGATACTTTATGAACGAGAATCGACCAATACGATATCAAATTCAAAGCTAAACGTATCATACGCATATGTTATGTTTCAACTTGTTTGTTTTTCTCCGCTGACAACTTATGGCACTCTTCGTTTCCCATTGCTTTACGATGGCTATTACGTTACTGCTAACTAACAGCTAACGTCAGCAGCCAGCAGTTGGTTGCATCCTGTTCTGTGTGATATGGGCTGGCTAGTAGGTGCTTGGATAGTTGGTACACTACAGCGCTAGTGATGATTCTAGTCTTTACGTTAGTTTGACTATTTCACTTCACGACTGGCAAATGTGTTCCCCCTTTCATTTTGAGGAGTGAGATGTCAAATCAAAATGCTTAAAAACACAAGGCCTAGAGTAGAGCCTAGAGGTTTTAAACATCTATCCAGAAATCGCAAACCAAGCAATCTGGTGGGCCAACCTGTTATTTTGACACAAGTTATTTCATCCCCCAATAATAGAGCTTAACAAGAACCCAGTGGAGGGTTTTTCTGCCGGTCTCATAGACGATGAAGACATCTACCAGTGGGAGGTGGTTGTCATTGGCCCTCAGGATACCCTATTGTGAGTTGGAATTGGTCTGTCCGTTTAGTAGTCGTTCCTCTGTCTAATCTCGCTGTACTTTCTTAATATTATATTTTTTTTATGTAATTTGCAGCGAAGGAGGTTTTTTTAAGGCATACTTGATTTTCCCACATGACTACCCTCTGAGGCCTCCTAAGATGAAGTTCATTACTGAAATCTGGCACCCAAATGGTAAGATAGTTCTCATTGAGAGTGCCCATATAAATAGTGACCATGTATGACATTCAAATTGGTTAACTACTTGTGATACACCCAGCCACTAACACAAACGTTTCCAATATTTAAAGGAAATTTGAGGACAAACGAGGTATGGATGTCTTTTTGTCTTTTTTTTTCAGTGGCAAAAAACGGTGATGTCTGCATCTCCATCCTGCACGAACCTGGGGAGGACAAGTATGGCTATGAGAAGCCGGAGGAGCGATGGCTGCCCATCCACACTGTTGAAACCATCATGATTAGTGTCATCTCCATGCTGGCCGATCCCAATGGAGACTCGCCTGCGAATGTGGATGCAGCTGTAAGTCCAAGATATTGCATCTTATCATCATATCACTTGCATCATGAAAATCAACTTGCTAGCCAAATGTAAGCATATGTTTAATATTTCAGCAGAATATTTCACCTGTCATCGCATTTCTTAAAGAATAGGGTCCTCATTTACAAAACTATTCATTGACACCCATGTGATAACAATATCTGAAACTTTTGTCTGTCCGACAGAGCCATAAATAAGCCACATCAGTTTAAACGTAATTTGTCCTACTGTTCATCCTTCTGCCATCATAGTCGCAGTTTCAAATTTTTCCAGTTTATGTATGTATGCGTGGGTCACAGTGTCCATGGAGGACCACACAATCTGTCGTTAAATTCTTTATAAATCATATAAGTTCACCTTCTAAGTGGAGTGGGCTGCCTCTTGTGCGTATGCAATGTTTATGAATGAGGCCCCTGAACTATACGGTATTTACTGTATTTAACTTATTACATGCTTTGTTGTTTTATTGTGATTTGTAGAAAGAATGGAGGGAGGATCCAATGGGAGAATTCAAGAGGAAGGTAGCACGCTGTGTTCGAAAGAGTCAAGAGATGGCCTTTGATTAGGACTTCTCCTCAAAAGTAGCTAAGCCCTGGAGTGAGTATAACGGTCACGTTTAAGCTGTTACAACCCGGTTACCTGTGTTTCATCTTGTCAGTACATAATTACGTTTTATAAATAATTTTGAAGAGATTAGCTATTAGTCTAATTACCTAGATCAGTAGAGCTCATTGCTAAGAAGTCTGTTGCGAAACCTGAAGTCAGGTGTCAGGAAAGGGGCAGTTACTTAAAACTCCAAAGATTTCAGTCTGATATTAGCCATATTGATTTTCAATATATTGTTAGTTTGCAAAAAACGATGGTGCTGAATATAGTCTCTCTTCTTTTCCAGCTTGGAAACGATCATGCCATCCCTCTAACAGACTTTCACACCAGTGTTCTACTCTTAGAAGATATGGAATATAAAAGCCTACCTGATGTCTTTTGTTGTGTAAATAGTCATGTTTTTTGTAAATGTGTCGACAAACCAATCCCTGTATTACCATAGCCCATTATTTTCATCATAGTGTGTTTTATTTATTTTTGGTAGGAAGATAGTTACAACTTAAGATGCATGTCTTTTTAGTTTTTAAGATCATATTCTTTATTTTTACCTGCCACTGAGCCATCTACTCAAGACTTAAATCCACTTATGCAATTTATGAGTGTGGAGCATTTGTGGTAAGTGGAGAGAATTGTGAGACCAACATTGGGTTTCCCTGTCCCTTTTACCTCTCGATCCTCTACCCTTCAAAGGTGTTCTGAAAAGTCCTTATTTGGAAGGTTTCAACACACTCTGCTGCCTTAAGTTGTTTCCCTGTGAGCAATGGAAATGGTCTCCAGTGATGTCAACGTCTGTGTCAGGATGCTACTCTGTTTGATCAAGGAAGCTTTTTTGGACAAACCAAAAAGCTATGATTCTGAGCAAGAGGGACAGATAATATTTTTTTGTAATAAAGAAAAGCTCAGCTCTGAACATGTGTATGTAAATATTATGAATTGTATCATAGATCTAAAGTTATTTGTCTGTGTGTGTGTTCCCTTAGATATTCAATGTCCTATTTTTATCATTGCACATGTACAGAGAGAACATTAGTTCAATTTTCAATTCAACAAAGCATGTTTAACATATGGTGCTGTTTTAATTAAGTCTTGGGCAGATTATTTGGAAATGTTATGTCCTGATAACATATCACAAAAAAATGAGTTAAGTGATTTGTTGGTTAACTTGGCTAACTCATGTAAAACCTAATTTCTTCAATATTTCTTCGGTCTTTTGCAATGCCTTTCTGCATCCATCAACCAAGAAAACATTTGTTGGCCATAAATAACGTAAAAGTAAAGATAAAGTAGTTGATGTTACTGCTCCAGATATTGTCGGACATCATTTGTTCAATTTGATGCAATCTTGACTTCCCCCCATCAAGTTATTCCAAATGTATTCAGAATACATGAACTGATAGGAGTGTTTTTTTTGTAATGTTATCCACAGTACGTATAATTTGTTACTACACAACATCGTTACCAAGGTAGCACCTACAATATGTTGAAAGCCCCCTCCCAGTATTTGCATTTCTCCTGTTTTTAAATAGATTACAAAAATGCTTGATAGATTTATTTAATGCACAGGGCAGGTCACGCTCAAACAAAAAACAGGAGAGCATGGTGATTGATTGCAACAAGCAATAATTCATAGCCTACAAGTACAGTATGAATATTCTCTACAGCTGTGAATATGAATAACCTTTACATCCAATAAAGTTTTGAACAATGTTTTATTTTTGACATACTTCTTTTAAAATGGCTGTCAACGGGAATGTTCAAAAAGTCAGCCTCAAAAATATTGATTTTTTTCTTCAATCTCTACAATTTGTTCATGAGTTGAGCACCAGCTCAACATGAACAACTATTGATTAAGGGTAAAACCTTGCACTAATGTTTCAGTATTAAATTATCTTGCCACACAAGTGGAGGCACAAATAAAGAAAACAACAATGCATTATAAAAAAAGGTGATGCAATTGAGTTGAGTAACCAGTGGCAGTCCTGAGTAATTTACTGTCCGGGAGCAGACAAGCTCTTGTTCATGAACTGCCTCTTGACGAAGCACACCCACCACTGAAAGAGAAGTTGCAATCAAAATAATTCTAGACCAAACCGTAAGTTTCAAATGGTAAAAGTGTTTTCTTTTGAAATTAAGACATTTAGATACAATTAAATAAGTCTGCCAATATTTGCCATACCTTGCTAGGTTTATCTGTCTGGGGATCAAATACACGGTCACACAGTCTCAGTCCAGTCTCCTGGCGGATCTGCTGCAAGTAGGCCCTCATGGTCTCTGACAGGATGGCACAAAAACAACCCTACTATTAAAAACCCATAGCAGGTATATAAAAAAAAATTACAGCATTCACTTATTGGCAATTCTTTAGCAAACCAATGAATTCACCCCCACATGTTATCAGGAGTGCTAGTCACAAGTCTTAACACACAACACTAGCTCTATATCTGTGTAGTTTTTACAACAGCTGCCATGGGTTACACAGCACTTGTCTGGAATAATAATACTTTGTAAGAAAACTGGATGACAGTTTATACGATTTAAGTGTACGTTTTAAATCAGAATAGCATGTGTATTACTCAATTTAAAATGTATTTATTGGTTGAAGTAGTTTTAGTCTTTTCATTCAACTGCCAACTTGTGTTTTAAGGGTTGTGATTACTTGCAGTTATGCCCACGAGGCAGTTATTACTTACCCTCTTCCTGCTTGCTGGTAGGCTTAGCATACATGGCATTGAGTGGGAAGCCAGGTTCTCCAGGGATGGGGAAGTTTGTTATGCCCAGAGTGTACATCTCCTTTTCTCCCTGGCCCTTGGAGCTGCACTGGTAACAAAGACAACAAAATATATTAGTTTTACACATTAATGAATGTATTAATTATTATACTGTCTATGTGTAAAGAAGCATTTTATTTATCTCCAGTATTATAATTTACAATGCTCTTATTGTTATCAAATTATTCCAGACTAAAGACATAGATAATCTAAATTACGTGATAAACAATTCATTAGCTACCTTCTGCAGCTTCTTTAAGCATTCAGATATGTAGAGGGTGACATAAATCAGTGTCCTGTCTGCCTCGTTCTGGGGGGGGGGGGAAACATGGGTAAGGTATGACAGGCTTACATTTTGAAAACATACAGTGGATGGAAAGTGAGTATGCATCATTGATTAAATGGTAAATGGACTGCATTTATATATTATTATTATTATTATTAGTATTATCATCATTATGAACAACCTTTATTTAACCTGGAAAAACGCACTAAAATTAAAACCTCTTTTGCAAAGGATTCCTGGCCAAGACAAATAATTGTTTAGCATTCTAGGATAAATATCATCACGTTAAATTGGAGCTCAATTTATATACAAGTTCCTACATTTGTGGAGACCAGAAATCAACAGCAAAATAACATGTTACATTTTTTACTGTGGTGAAACAGAAGTAGGAAAGCTATGTACTGCCATGAGCAACCTTCAGGGAGGCAGGCTAGGGCATGTGGATAATGTGCAAACCATTTTAGAGGAAGTTGAGTTTTAAAGAGACAGGGAAACACTGTACAGGCACACACATATAGCACAAAAATGAGCATTCTCTTTCTGAATACCCGTATACTGCTAGCACTGTTCCTGTACAACATTAGAGCATTTGCACATGCAGGCATAGTATGCATCAAAACTACTTCCCCAAAATATATGTTAATTTGAATTTAGCATGTAGGCTACAATATGCCAGATGCCGGTTCAAATATAAGTGATAAGACAGTTATATACAGAAAATATTAAAATTAACTTATTTTGTCACTTACTTTGATTTCATAATTCTTGAAGAAAACGTTGGCTTTGAAGTAGTAGATGGCCTCATCAATGATATCAGAATCTTTGGCTGAAATGACAAAGAAGATTAGCCTGCATTTTCATGTGAATTCGCATAGCTCTTTTTATAACTACCAGTACAAATACATTTAGCTAAAATAGAACAGAATATACTGCCTAAAAAGGTGTTAGATCCTGATCACCTAGCCACACCAAATAAGGAAGCATTCATCAGAACCCCAATCCCAGTGATGGGATCAAAAATGCATGTTGTCTTTTAAAAAATCGGCTAAATTACAACATTTATCATACCCAGAAACTTTAAGAACAGCCATTCTCGTCGGACTCATCACAACCCCACAAACCGATTATGTGCACAGAACGCTTCCGTCAAAAAACACCCAGAAATGGCTTGGGGTTCAGAGGGTTAAGCACCATCATAGTGGTAGCAATGATCTAGTATGATTTTTTTTACAGGTAAAACGTATAATGCAAATATAAGTAAAATTGCACGCGAACAAATAGTACCAATGAGTTGAGTTGAGTGGCCAAATTAGCACAATATATAGCAAACCAACACTTACTCTCTTTAGGAGCAGGGCCTTTGAACTGGGATTTTAGGGGAAGCATAGCAATGTTCCCTATCATTTTTGTATCCGAATCCAACAAGCTTGAATGATACGCCTGGAACATGTAGAGGGAAGAAAATTAATACCATTGGCTGCCATTGGTACTGGCAGTGCTACCATCGTTGATGTCAAACACATTTTCGTTCTTGCAATCATTAGACTAAAATTATTTTGGAAGCTACGTGAGAATTAGCCTAACACACATACCATTTGAATCCAGCTACACTATGCACACTCAATACATCTCTGCTTAGATTAGATCAGCCTAAAATTTGTAGTTGGTAAATTAGCACAAAATACTATAGCAGTTAGCTAGTAAAGCCTATGGAGGTTTTTCGTCCTCGACACTTACATAGATGAGGGATTCTGGTCAGATACATACAATTAGCTTTATTTACATCTAAAAAAGAATACAAATATGTTTATTTAACAGCTTTACTCACCGGCATTGTAAATTATAACTACTAAATCTCCTGTGTGCGAGAAAACCGTCAGCGTTGCTGACCACTACTTCCGCCTGTCCCACCCGAGAAGATACAGGAAATAGACACATGTAATACATTGCTAAATTCACACGGTGGCGACAAAATAGCAAACCAGAAAATATTCATAAAAAACCTTGGCCTGGGAAAGCTATTCAACATAACTACTTACCATACCTATGCTAACCCAGAAAGCTTCACTGCTTGGCGTGCTTCGTTCCAAAATGCTATAGAGGGCTAGAACTGTCATCTTCAGACGAAATGGACCTCCTGATGAAGTGGCTCGGGACCGAGTCCTCGGAGCATGTGAGATAGGGTTGTTCGACTCCAGAAAATATGGAGTCGATTCCGATTCCGAATCTTGGGATTCCTTGGAGCTTTTGAACCGATTCAGATTCCGTTTTTCTGTATACTGGTGGAGCTGATATATCGAAAACAGGATAGGGCAAGTGTATTTCCAATGTTTAATATATCATTCCCTTTATGTCTGTATGTATTTATATTGTATAAATCCTCCTTTTTATTATTTCCTAATTATCATTTTATCTGAACTGAATTTGTCTTTATTGTTGACCTGGCTCTGTGGTATGGGGCAGTCCTGCAGGAAAATCCAATCCTCATGGGCACATTGTAAAAGCAGAAGGACGCAAATTTCCTTTCAGGACAACCATGTAGGGCTTGATTAAGGCGTCTTTCACAAAGGTAAATCTGTCAAATTCCAACATTACTGAAGAACCCCCAGATAATCACCTATCCTCCGCCAATTTTCACCTTATCGTCTAATGGTTAGACGGATACCTGGAGAGGCCCAAAAGCCGGTGTCTTGCACCCGCTGTAAAATTTGGTGTAAAGACAGAGCAAGTGCAATTAATTGTTTCAGACATTTGGACGAGGCTGTTTTAGCCAATTTATATACAAACCTATGAAAAAAAAAATCAGTAGAACTGTTCATCTTTAATTTTATATTTTTTAATGAAAATATAATTCAGGTTTCCAGCAGCCATTCAAAAGAACACTTTGCCCCTTTGCCTATAGTCCACATATAAGGTGTGAGTAAA
Organism: Galaxias olidus; assembly: GCA_026901105.3. Lineage (NCBI taxonomy): Eukaryota > Metazoa > Chordata > Actinopteri > Galaxiiformes > Galaxiidae > Galaxias > Galaxias olidus. The sequence goes on from JAPMUY010003934.1 coordinate 202,986, forward strand.
TAGACATTTGTGTGAATTCAAGAATAATGATAGAAATATTGCAATGTCTACTCACACCTACAAGGTATAAATATGTCTTAAAAACATGAAATTATTATCAAAAACAAATAAATATTTTTCTAATCTAGAGCAAAGTTATAAATGACAGTCTCTGGACTCGTTTTCAGTTCCAACAATTTTTTTATCTCCTTTTTAAGCATCAGTCCTGCACATTGTCTTGAAAGAACTCATCGTAATTTGAGTTGCTGGGCTCCTCTTCAACCTCCTAGATCAAAATAAATAAAATTGATAAATTACTGCAAAATAAAATGACAAATCAATTTTAACAGAGAAATCTTCACTCTTACTTATGTAGCAACGTGATGACTCATTCAACTATGAAATGTATGAAAGTACCTTGAGGACAAGGGTCTTATGTAAACAGCAACAGTGCAGTTCAATCCCAGAATGTGTGAGAAGGGGGTATCAGAGTGACTGATGCTATAATCAAAAGGTAATTTCCTCACATACCTTTGGCTCTTTGAACTCCAGATCCTCCCCATACTGAATAGAGAAGTCAATATGCTGCAATACTATATTGACACCTTCCTCATCTGTGCGGTCAAAAGGCAGGAACCTCACCATGCTATAATCATCAATCTAGACATATCCATAAAACATTTAATCATTAAACCATTGAACCAAGCTCCTGATTTTTAAATAATGTTTAGCATCCCATGAATATGACGTGTATGAATACAACATAATGCAGATTAGACAGTACAGTTGTGCACGCACACCCACACAATCATTTGACGTCAGCACTGCTCTCTCAGAACATTATAAAACGTACCAGACCACAGATGGCTTTGGTCAGCTTCTTGAACTTTTTACTCCTAATGGTCATGGCATTGTCTTCCATCATCGAATACATGTCTGGATCCAGATATCTGCAAATGAATGGGCTCTAGATTAATCAATGCCATTACACCTCACAAAGCCCACTAGGTAATGGCTAGAACACAGCCCTAGATAACCATCTAAAACATGAAATCACATAGCCTACTAACACAAAAACATAATCCTGTTATTTTTTTACACTTACTTTTCAATTTCCTTTTTTGCCTTTGGACTGAGCAGGTCCATCTTGGTCATAATGTTGACCTGGGGGATCTCTAAGGATACCATGGCACTCAATGCAGCCATGATACCTGAGATGAACTGGAATGGGAAACAACAGAAAGCCTTCATTACTTGCCATCTAGTTACTTTTTTATATATACAGTACTGTGCATACATTTTAGGCAGGGGATGCTGTTTTGAAGGCGAATGGTGGTCATGCCAAATGTTGATTTGATAGAGCTTTGCTTTTCCCTCACTTTCTATTTTATGAATTGATAAAAAAAATGTTTTTAACATTTATATATATTTTTTCTAACTTCAAGACTTCACACCTGCCTAAAACCTTTGCACAGTACTGTACACCAGCTACAGTGTATCCTGATAAATACGATAGTGTATGACACTACCAATTCGCAGTGTTTGAGTGGGACAAGAGAATAACCCTTTGGATGTGAGATGTTGATCAGATAAATTCTGAGACACCACTTTACCTTGAAGGTCTCCACCATGAACTGTGAGTCAACCAGGAAGACGCCACAAACCCTAAACTCCCACTGCTGGAGCTGCTCCACCAGCTGCCTCATCACAGGGAGGTGAGTGTACAGCTCAATTTGACCTGCAAGACATCGCTATGTCACCATCCACATTGGCAGACATAATATAAACAGAGAACTATTTCAGAAAAACATGAAAGGCAACTATTATCATCACCAATGATTATTGCAATCACCGTAGACCCAAGTACTAGTGGCAGCTTACCAGGGCAGTCAAATAGTATGTAGTCGTCCTCTACATGTCCCAGGCTCTCTTCCAGCCATTCAAAGTTGTTTGCAAAGTACTCCATGCAGAAGACCAGTCCTCCATTTGGGCCAAACCGCAAAGAGTCGTCTTCCATCACATCATCTACCTGGATCAGCTCACGGATGTCTGAGGAGATGGCAACAGAGTAGTGTCAGACTGTTTGTAATCTCTTTGCATCCTTGAGCGGTGCTGGTCAGTGTACATGCTCCCACTGCTCATAAACTGATACAATACAATGTTCATTGAATGAATGCCTTGAGACAATCTTTTTTTACCTTATTAGTGTGAAAATGCAGGAAACTATTGTAGTGATGCAAAGTAATACTTTATAAAACAAATTTACCTGTCAAAACTACTATGTTGAAGCACCTCACTCTCACCTGCCATAACAGGATATTCAAAGTGTTCAGCTGCAGGATCTAAGTTAACCACCTGTACAGAGCGGTTTATGGTCTCTGCGTGCTGGATCATTGTAGAGCAGAAAGTACTCTGAAATTAATAAAAGACACTAGATTGTGGAAACAAAGCCAGCTGCTTGGTATGGACATATCAGCAGTACAACCGTTCACTGTTCATAAGTATAGTGTTAGCTTTAGCCACCATGCTAGCTTACCTTTCCACTTCCCGCCGGGCCCATCACTAGTTGTGCATAACGAGGCATTTTTCAAATCCCTTTCCAGACTATGCTGAAAGAAAAACGTTATCTAAAATAAAGCTGTTGGATATCGGCCAGTAAAGCCCCTTAAAATATCATTGCGGGTATTTGGGAATACCATGCCAGTAACGTGCGTACTTGTTTTGCATGAGAACTTCATCAGCGGGTGTGCTGTACGAAATCTACGGGAAGCGCAGCGGTCCAAAAGTCAGAATGCCATCATCGGGCACAAGAACAACATCCCTACAGAGCAACTGCACACCACAGATTGAAACGTTGGAAGGGGTCACCAATTTCTATTTGCAAACCTATATGAAACCAGCTAGTGACATCAGCATAAAAACTAAAGACTCGCAAACAAGGCAGAATTATTTAAATAATACTAACCTAAGGATTAATCCAAGACTAACCGTTTTTCTTAAACCGTGTACTTATAAAGCTATTCTCTAATCGTAGTGCTTTCAAAACAGAAAAAGGGTTAGTACGTTCTTTAATGATACTTCTTATCAAAGTATTCATAAAAAAAACAAAAAAAGGTGATCATGGTTCCACCTTTCTCAGAGCATAGCTGACTCTCTTGCCTTGACTTACAGTGAGACACAGCATTTTATGGTCAATTTCGCAAAGTAATCCACGACAAGTAATACTTTGACCTGCTCTATAGTAATAATTGCTTGGTACTTATGTGAGAAGTAAAGCATCTAAATATTACATCTGTTGGAGTTGAATAAAAAGCAAATGGCTGGAGTGGAATTTTATGTTTTAATATAGGGTACAAATCATGACCCACTACAGGAAAACAAACGCCTGAAGCTAAATGTGATAATGAACATTAAACATCATAAAATAAAAAAGTGGCACCAAATATTTTTTAATGACATTATGCAAATTATTGTGGCATTATTGCATTCTTTACAGACACCAGATGGTAGGCCAAACACAAGCAATCCTGAAGACATATATAAAGGATATTTTACATAGTTTCTTAGAGATAAGTTAGCAAACAGTTATTATACAGCATTAGGTTTCTGGTGACAGTTGGAGCTGCAGGTGGAAAGGAATGAAACGATACAGAGCTAATGACAACATCTCTGTGCCTCCTCCCTCTACACACTAGGTTTAGGATTTCTTGTACTCAATCCTCTCCACCTTGACGTCATCTCCAATGAGCTGGTAGACATATGTTACCACTGTCGATGCTTGAATGTCCATCAGTACAAAGGATGGGATGATGTTGCTGTGAGGAGAAAAAATTATTGAGACAATAAATACCATACACTTGTCAATCAGGTGTCAAACGTAAAGGGATACTGTTAAAAGTTGCATTCAGTACTAAATGTACAGCCCAGTGTCTCTAACTGCTAACGCCATTGAGACACCGCACAGACAGTATCCTCATTTGAGTGTGATTTCAGTTTCGTACCTTTCCAGTGCATTGTAGGCTCCAGTGGCCGAGCCAGGGTTTATGTAGAACTTGTTTTCATTTTCGAAGGCCTCAAACTTGTGTGTGTGTCCAGATATGAGGATGTCCACATCCAGTTGTCTCTGGAGAAGCGCTAGACTGGCCATGTCCCCCCAGGGGATCACCTGATGTCCATGGATCAGGCCGATCTTAAACTGACCCACTGTCACTACCTTCTGTTCTGGGTAATTCAAGTTCTAGGGGTTTGAAGACAATGTATGGGGGGTCAGTTAATACTTTTTTCTGTTAAAGTACATTTTATTCTGCATTCTTATGCCCATGCTAATTGAGGATACCAATAACTCCAAATGCCACAGTATAAGAGAAGCCTACTGCAATATCATTAGATAATTTTTTACCTACTCTCTTGGCCCTAATGATAAGCTATTTAATGATGTGTAAGTGAATTTCTGCCAAAAGCAACCTGAATTAATATGTGGTCTAATAAAAGAAAGCAGCAATTATGACATACCTCGTCAAAGTCTCCCCTGACTATGTGGACGTCTCCAGCTAAGGTCTTCAGGTAATCATAGCTTTCCTTAGTGCAGAGGTTGCCCGTGCAGAGGATGTGCTGGATCTTGCCTGGGACCAGTAGCTTCTTGAACTTGGCTGGTAGGGTGTTGCACCGGTGGGGGATGTGTAGGTCGCCTAACACCAGGACCAACTGCCAGCACACAGGGTTAGGTTAGAAGGAGGTTATTTATCGACCAAAGGTAAGCGTTACATAGAGGTTTACGGGTATCTGACAGTGCCATGTTGTTTAGACTCTATTTTCAGTCAGTAAATGAATGGCCAGCAAAACTGTTGTCAACAATCGGACAATTGTTCGTTATCGTAATCGTTAGTCATCCTTATTTTAAGCAAACAAGATTTACAACTAATGAATGTACTGCAATAAAAGCAGGCTACTTAAGACTACAACTTAGCCCAAGCACAACATTTTAAAACAGCTGGACATCAGAGCACGTAAACTATAACTTGTGCCAAACAGAGCTGTAAGGGCATATACTGAGAGCCCATATCGTCCTTTTTGAATATCAAATAATTAACTTGCATGTTTCACAATACATGTTTAAATACAACTCTATCCGACTTACACAATTATACAGATTGCAAAACTAATAGATCCACCTGGAGTAGAGGCCCTTTAACCAGGCCTGGCTGTTAGTCCCCTGGAGTCTTTCCTTTGTCCACAGTGCTTTTCAGGAACCTAACTCGGTCAGTCTCTGTGCTAATCTCATATTTTTCTAATATTGCAATTGTATGAGTCATAGTGTAATAGAAATCTTATCATAGCCCTAATGGTTACCTATATAGATGTAATTTTTCTTACAATAGCCTATAGCATAATCCAAGTCCATGTCAGCATATGGCTTTGGCTTTGCCTGTGAAAAGAGGTGCCAGCTGCAGGCCCCAATCTTTTCTTAGCCAACGGCATGCTAATGCTATTCTTTCAAACGTGGTCAAATAATGTTCGATGTCCTCCTCTTCCTTCCTTAAAGGGATACATTCTAGGTATGTTCCACCATTGGGATGCTCAGTAGGCTACATTGGCAATAGGCCATATTAATTCCATCTAACCTTAACGCAAAACACATGGTATTCCATGACAAAAGGCCTATATTGTGAAACATGAACATACATTGTCCAAGGACACCCAATATCTTCACTGCAACCTTGGGGAGTTTCAGTAAGTTACAGCCTAGGACCTGTTGTATGTTTACCTTCTGTTAAATAGAAAGTGTACATCTATAGTAACTGTATCTATAGTATAGCCCTAGTTCACGTTCACCGCCCTCATCATCTCTTCCCTAAACCAACCCAGTGTTAGTGTGCAAGACAGGCCTTCACCAGTGGAGAGAACAGGGGCAGACGTTCAAAGCAGGAGAACTTACCCGGTGACCAGCCTGGTTGATTGGAGACGGGGGACAGTGGGAAGGGAGTGGGTGAGAGAAAGGTGCAAGGCAGGATGTGCATGGTGATATTGAGATGAGTCATGATCAAAAATTGGAAAAATAAGAAAAACAAGATGGGACAAGAAGAACTGAAATTAGAAATAAGAAATTAAGTGAATGGATAAGCCAAGAAATTATTTATTAGAACAAAAAGAAAAGTTGAGTGACAACGCAATGGTAACTTCAACGGTGTTAGTGCTTGAATGATCAACAGAAAGTAAGCGCACACAGATTTGCCCGATGGTGTTTTATTCCTGAACCACAATTAGTGGCCGATATTTATCGAATTCATGAGGAACTATTAAGCACTAGTACTAGGGCGTACTCTTGGCAATTCAACAATGGAAGTCACATGTTTCATTTCGCAGTAGTTCTAACTTAATTCTGCACACATTAGCAAACATCAATTCAAAACTTGCCATTGTCAACTTTAAGTTGTACAGCATTACAACACAAATAAATATTGCGTTAAAGTTCCGTAGCCAACTACAATTATCAGCACTATCAGTAGACAAGTCAGACTCAGCGCTAATATGAAGTGTTGTTATTATCATTAACGACAGCTCTTCGCAGTTGCCTAGCCCTAGCTCGAGCCACATTAGCCATCATTCAGTAAGTCTGCTCGCGTTTAATTACGAAATCGAGTCACAAAAAGGTGAATGACAGACAAGAAATGACACCGTGCATGTGAAGTGGAGACAGCAGTAGAGTACTTATTAGAGCAAGCTGCTTTGCGTTTTCTCAATTGTCATGTGATCGTTCATCCGTCCTGCTCGTTCCAGCAATGGCCCTGCTACTGCTAACAGGCTAGCCAAAATTTACAGGCTACTAACTAGCTAGATAACATATGCGTTCATTAAAACATGAACTTGTTCTACAATCGCCATACGTGCATTGCACTCATAAACAGCACTTAAATAAAAAGGAGGTACACCGTTTTTGGTCTTTAAACTTACCATCTTCTAATTTTTTGTTTCTTCTACTGAACTTCAGGAAGCGACTTCGCACGTAGCTGTTCCGCAAGGGTTCTAGGCCAATGAAAATTTTGTACGCGTACGGACCCCAATCAAGGACATCGTTCGCGAAAAACAGTCACGTACAGGGACCAGGTTGGCTGGTACTATAATGTAAAGCAAGTTTTTTGTATAAACGCACGTTTATTTACATGCTCTCACTCCAGACAGGTGGCAAATCTTGTTTACACTAGCATTAGCAAGTGCTTACTAAATAATATATTTAGCTTTATTTACTCATTATTATTGCCATATCATAGCCTAAAATAACGAAGTTGATAAACATTATTGAAAAGTTTTAATGATGAACAACTTGCCAACAAAATCTAAATACAAAATTGGGAAAAGACAAATTACTATACACTTGTATAAAGAACAGTGAGTATTTTCCATGTGGCTCCCTCCTGTTCAGTCTCCTGGTTAAGGGTTGGTGGTTTTACTCCAAACAGAAGTGTTTGCCCAGCACTCCACCGCCTCCCTGTAGTAGCTCAATAGCCGGGTCAAACTCCAGTGCTACTGCCTTGGTCTGCTTTGACTTCATTTCTCGCTCCATCAGCTAAGGATATACACACCAGGAATTCAATGCACAATCATACTTGCTTTACAAATAATTTAATTACAAACATGATTTTTGCTCATTTGTTTTCCCTGCTCCACATTGATTATAATACTATGTTTCAAATATTGGGGAATTATCCATTTGTGGGTAACAGTAGAGGAAAAACTTAAGCAAATAGTTTGTGATGTAAATAAATTACCATATGAAGCAGAATATCCCTTCTGAACCTATTATCTCAATTTTTATCAGAGTTAGACTTGTTTAACTTATTGAACAATGGGAACATGCGAATAATGTTGTCAACCAGTTGGCTCACCTCGAAAGTTGTTAGCTCCAGGAGCTTGCTGATGTCAGTCTCCTGGTCTGTCTGAGGCTTGTTAATTGACATGGCAGCCTTGGACACATCCGGATGGTAGTGCCTCTGCAGAGTCTTCACAATGGCGGGCAGACAGAAAATACCAATTACTCTCTCACTCTTACAATGCTGCTTCCAGAGTGTTTATCGAAACACATGAGTAAAGCTTATTTTCTCCACAAAACCAATACACACATACCTGAAGCTCCCATAGGCTGCTTTCAAGGGCATGACACTGAGCAGGGTCTTCTTCCCCCATCAAATATGGGTCATCACAAAGGTCTATGAAAGCAGATACAAACACACACCAAACAGACCGCCAAAACAAGCGTCCAACGTCATTTATTCCATTAACATCATGTTAACTTTCTACAAAGACTAATTAAAAATGCTTTGACACGTATATTTTGGTAACTGTTATAGATACCAACCATCAATTGCACTGGGTCGATGGATGAGCACTCGACTGGCCGGGTGTCGGCGAATCAGGTTGTAGATGAAAGGCAGAACCATGATGAGGGCAGCAGGGGGCGCTGTGAGGGCTAGACGGGCCAAGCGCTTGGCAAAAGCTGCCACCAAGTACACAGGCAAATGCCTACAATATGTAAAGACATATCTATAAACTCCAAGCAATGCAAAACAAAAATAACGTGTGTATGTTGGTCAATTGAAACAATCAAAAATTCTGCTATATCTTACGTTGAGGAGAGGAAGATGTTGGACAAGTTAAAAAAGCGTGCTCTGTACTTGACATGGAAAATTGAGGGCTCTAGCAGATTGTACAATTTCTTGTAGAAATCTGGATAATCCCTGCAGATGAAAAATAATACGTAAAACAAAGGTCTACAGATGCAGGTAATCCTTTATCGTAAATATGCTTACTAATAATCACAAGAAGATGATAGCTTTCTCTGGAGCAAACAAATTCTCTTTCTACTGTTAAGATGATATACGTGATAAACTCACAGGTTGTGCTGATGTATTAGTACAAACAAGCCATTGAGGGCGAGCAAACTAATAGCCCCTCCTGTAAGCAGAAGAGAAAACAATTGACACAAGCGAAACCCATAAAATATTTATACATCCAACAACAAGTTTTTGAACATCACACAGACATTTCTAGGAACATTATTTTCAGAGCCTTTTGAAAAAGATATGCACATCTTTGTAGGGGTTCTATTTAGTCTCCACTCGATTATATTGCGTGGTGATTACAAACAGCTGCTGCATGTCCAAAAGGAAAACTCACCAACTTCATAAGCTGCCGTCAGGAAGTCAATCATCAGCGTGGGCTTGCTCATATGGGGCAGAATGGAATCATGTAGGATCACCAGGATTTTTTTGTACATGTTGCCTGGCAACTGGGGGTGGGGGGAGGGGGTCAAAAGACCGGCTTTGTGAGAAGTGATTAATGCTTTAAGTCAACTTCTCTAGAACTCAGTGTAAAAGTTATGATTGCTCTCTACAACGCTACAAGTACCGGTGTTGCACCAAAGTGGTTTATTTACCTTATACTTAAGGAATCCAAGCCACATCTTCTCAAATGCACGTTTGTGTTCCTGCGGTAAAGGAGAAATAATGGAAGCTAGATCAATACAAATTGTGAGACCTACATTTGCATCTTAAACAGTGAAATAGGACTCAGCTTGCCTTCAGTTTGGCTGCTTTCCAGTCTTTGTGTTTAGCTGAAGAAATAAAAGAAAATTATTTACATTGTCAATTGAGAAATTTGGAAGAAAGCACAAGTAACATTGAGAGCTGATGATAGCAGGCAGATACTGACCTTCCTGTTTTACCAAGAAGTTGGTCATCTCTGTTTCTTTGCTGGGCATGTTGATATTGGAGATCAGAGCGAAAACATTATTCTGGTAGATGGGCATCACTGCCTGATGTGAAAAGATGGAACAACAACTGCTTTAGACGTTTTTGGTGTGTGCGTGTGTGTGTGTGTGTGTCACAAAACATTCTTCATAATATTTGAAACATACTATAATGTACAATAAAGTGTGGTTATTATTATTATTATTATTATTATTATTATTATTATTAAGCAGACAAACTACAGATGTTCCATTTTGGGTCAAGCATTCAAAAATCTCACCCCTTTGTTTTTGTCCATAACCTGGCCTATGTTCTCACGGACGGAGCTAAATACATAGTAGCGCACATCTTCCATCTCCAGGAAGTCATGGAACCTGGATATGAGCAGAGTCATGTCGTCTGTCTGAGACAGCAGCCGCTCCACCACAGCCTGAGTAATCAAGAGTAAGGTGTCACCAGGAGCATCATGACCATATTTGTATATTAGAATCTCAAACAGAGACCTCAGAAAAAAGGGTCAACAAGGAAAGCAATGGCCTTTTACTAAATAAATGTAGTACGGACATTGCAAATGAATGACTAGTCAAATTAGTGGACAGTCTTACCTGAATTAGTTCTCTCGGGAAGCTGTAGTGCTCGCTCCAGTCCAAGTCTTGAAGAGGAAACTTCCCTTCCCCTGCAGCAAACTTCATCAGTGCACAAAGGGCACTTTCCTGAATTCCAGGCCCACAAGAAAATAGAGTTGGTTACATAAATCAAACCCAATGAAAAAACACACGAGTTTGAACACAGAGAAATTAAGTGTGCAGCGTTTCTTTCTTAAAAGTGTTCACCTTGATCAGCTGAGAATCATGGTCAAGGTGTTCCAGTAGCAGCTGTACACAGCTATTATAGCGGTGACGCATAAAAATGGAATACTTCTCTTTAGCACTGCGTTCATCTGGAACAGCAAGACAGACCGAAATACTTAGTGGTACATTAAGTAAAATAATGAGTTTGGTACACCATTCCGGTCATAAACGGTTAATGCATTGCATCAATACACAGCCGTCGGATCAGTAATAGTCAGACACAGAATCTCTAATAATACGTGATTGATAAGGGGCTTCCTAGCATGTATGAGACTTAGGGCATGTCAACTCAATTCCCAACCTATGAGAATAGCTTTTTATCCACAACACAGCAACAGGAGTATGTGCCAACCAAATAAAGTCGTTAAACTACTTACCACTCATCATCTCTTCTTCTTTGGCGAGTTCCCCATTGTACAAATCTTCTCTCTCCAATAATGCGTAAAACAATTTACTACATGCATTAATAGAACTGACGAGACTCTTCTCTTTTGTTGTCTGAAAAATTAAAGGTGAGTGAAATGAAAGTGCGTCGCAATGTGCGTTAATAACGTGAACACAACCGCGTTGTGTATTTAAGAACTGTAACGATATAATTTCCTTACCTGAAGACTTTCAATGACGTCAAACACGTCGTTCGCATATTTTCTGCTATTTAAAATCTGTTCAATTTTGCTGTCGACATCGATTTTCGGTCTTTTAGCCCGGTCCTCTGAAGAGTTTACTATACTCACGTTGCGCTTCTTGGTGGTCGCCATGTTTTTCATGACGCGAAAACGCAAATGTATTTTCTCGCCCTCTAGCGTTTCGCTAGAGCACTACAACTTAGAATAAGTTTTAAATCCTAGTGGGCAAAAGCATAATCACGTGATCACATTCTGATCTAAAGAAAAGCAACCCGGTCAGTGGTTTGTTTACAAGGCTTGCACATACATTAATTTATGATGAACTCAGTAAAGAATTAAGGAGAAATGCAACATCAACAGGCTCCGAAAGGCCACAGGTGTACAACACTAATTAAATGAAAACAAATAACTTCAAAATAACCCAAAATTTATTACATTATTGCTCACATAATTTTACTTACTTCATAATATAATTTTATAGAAAAAAAAAACAAAGATCATCCTTGAGCGCGGTCGACCTTTCTTCAGGGGTAGGTAAATTAATCTGATCCATTGCCTCCATCTTCATCATCCTGGAAATGGAGGGGGAAAATTACCAATGTTGCAACAGAAATTTAAGTAACCTATGCTTCACTATAATATTCACTGAGCTATCCAGTTTTAACACATTGAAACTATGAAAGACAATTCACAATTGCAATTTGATTAAACTCATCCGTTTCCTCAAGGTGTCACAAATCCTGCAGCAGACATGTCAAAATATATTCAAAATCTCACCATGGTAACTGTGAAACGTCGGTATCTAGTGGTTATATATATTGTCCGAACACTGAAATGCATCCAGGAATAATTAGGAATGGCTAGTTCATTCATATTTTGCATCTTAGAATAGACAGGTCTAAATTAGGACTCTTCTTCCAAAGGCTCGTTATAATGTCCTGTTGCACATGATAAGTTTGTGTGTGTAAATACATTCTCAACTTGTTTAATCGATTACATAATCTTTAGTTTGGTTTCCAGTTATTGCAAAGGTGTGTTAGTTTTGGTTGAATAACAGACCATTTTAAGCAACCTATGGATGCTGAAAGAATAACTACAAGACACCCTTGCCAATTTCCATGCTGGCACCTGCATGGGTAACTTATGTATTTTAATGGAACCGAGAATTGTTCGTTTAATCCGGGACTGAGTGAGAACGATGTACTGCATAAACAGGACCACATCGTTGAATGTTTTCTGTCAGCTTTGTTTGATCAGACATGGCTCATCTTGTATTGTGCATTATTGTGGGACAATTTCCCACATGTCACATACGTATGCAGCAGGATTTGTAAAACTGTTAAGAATAAGATGAGTCCAACAAAAACCAATGATGTAAAATTGGCTAGCTAAAGGGATCCTGAAAATGTGGTACTAGTAAAGCCTTTAAAGTATACTACAATACGCTAAGGCACAAAATCTCAGCAGATGGCATGAGTTTATAAGACAATACGTTGCTCTCTCCAAAGCTTTTCACCTGTTTCGGGTCCCCTTTATCTTGTGTGATTGTGGCAGTTGCCTCAAAGTCATGAATTGGTAATGTGGCCATCCAACTGACCATGGATCCTTCCTGACACTCAGTCTCCACTATGCTGGGGTAGATGTGCTCCTCCTTAAAGGCCATGATGGCCCCTTCCTCCTGGGTCCACTCTAGACACTGATGGAGGCCGTCTCCTCCAAAGCGCTTGTTGTAGCGGTCAAAGTGCACCTTCTCCAGCACTAGGCCTAGCCCAGGAGCCTTGGGGACATCTACCTTCTCCTCCCCCCAGCTCCGCTCTAGCACATCCTCCCCTGCATAGCCTTTCAGCACAGCTATTACCAGGCCAATCATCTTACGAATTTGATGCATCATAAAGCTTTGCCCTCGTACAGTAATAACGGCAAACTCTGTGCCACAACGAACAAATGGCTCACCGCAGGACATCTCTGTGATATAGCGCCTAGCACTGGGGTCTCGCGGGCTCTTCTGCGACGTGAAGTTATGAAAGTTATGGGTGCCCTTGTAACGGGCAAAAAGTCGGTTAGATCTTGTCAATGTCTCTTGTTCTAGGCGGAATGCAGAGGAATTCTGTGCATCAAAATCCTTTGGTGCAAATGCCACCGTAGGAAGCATGTAGGAGTAGGTGCGAGCATCACAGCTGTTTTTGGAATTAAAACCGCCAGTAACTCTTTTGAGACCTATGAGAAAACAACAAAGATAACGATTGTCAACCACAACATAACAAGCCAAGCCTCTTCCTTTGAATTTTAGGAACCAAAGAAAATACAATTTATCCGTCTGTCTCACCTAGAACTCTCATCTGTGGTGGAAGGTGTGCATTGATATTTTGCATGATGTCTTCAATAAGCCACAACTTTAGCGATACCACTTGTCCAGCAGCAGAGACACCCTGACAAACACGAGTGATTTGATATAAAGGTTGTGAGACAGACATAGCACGTAGTTAAAAATAATTATTCATTATATGTATTGAAACTATAGTTTTTGAATGCAATGTCCCATTTACCTTATCTGTTCTTGCACATCTTTGGAAAGACATTTTCTTCATATCATCACCATGGTTTTCAGGGATGCAACTGGACTTAATCAGTGCAGTGACCAACTCATCCTCAATAGTTCTAAACTGGGAGGATCCAACATTTCTCTGAACCGCAGAAAGTACAAGTGCAAAAATTACATTCACAAGTATCTGCATGAAGGAGCAATAAAGTAATTCTAAAGCTTTGGAGCAAATAGACCTTTGAAAGCCAGAAACATATACCGACCTGCATACCATAGTACCCTTTGCCTGAATATGCCATTAGAAGGGCTACTTTTCTTTTTGGTTGTTTCTTCTCGTCATCTGCCTTTTCAACATCAGACTTATGTCTCTTTGTGTCATGTCCATTCTTACCAGAGGCCTCATTTTCCTCAATGACTCGTTTGTGAAGCTTGGTGGTCTGCATTTCTCCTGCCTCTTCACTCATCCTCAAATGTGACCACTCACACTTAGGTAAATATCCTGTGAATAGGTCAAACAAGATCGCGTTCTTTGAAATTATGTTGGTTTAAGCCTATATTTACATAGTTAACCGGGAATTAACAAACCACAGTACTATCAAAACTACAAATAAAATGTTATTATGTAATGAAGAAATAAAACTGCAACTGGGAACAGAGCCTCCTGTATTTGACAGCTGTGATGCTAAATGTTAGTTTTAGTTACGACACAACATACAATGACAAATCGTGTCACATTTAAGGATGATCCTCTAACCACCTAGCTCAGCATTCCTTCCATGTTAGCAATCTTGAATTTAATTAATGTGTTTTATGATAGATGTCATGGTGCTAACGTCGTTATCACAGACATTGCATCATCGAACATGAGCTAACCGTTAGCTAAGGAACGCTATAACTTACCGTCACTTCTGAGATTTAAAAATCGCCTGTTTGCAAAAAAGGCACTCAGCAGTAGAGGTTGGGTTTTTAGCATATTCTGCTATGTCTTCATTATATTACATACGTCTTCCTGACATTCAGAGTTCGACAGAATCGGAGGGAGGAACTATACGAAATAATTATGGCCAAATGTTTTTTGTAGAGTTTGCGGTTTAGTGTACGCATTCAAGCTAACTTATCTGTCAATGCTCGCTAAGAAAGAAAATAAAACTTTAAGCAACCAAAATGAGTAGGACAGTCAGAGATGGCAAACAGATATCTAACAATACAAAATCCGTCAAGTTGTACAACGTTTAAAATAAGTATGGTAATCAAAGAGTCAAATTTAGCTTGTAAATATTCAGACCATTATTGTCAGTACATTTGTTGTAAACTAAAGGTTAGCAACGAAACACATGGCCACAGACAGTCAACTTTGAACCCCATCGTGAGATATCGCGCGAGTACTTTGTGCCAAGTTGCTACTGGTGTAGTACTGTAGATTTCCAATAGAGTGGAGCAAAATATCATGAAGTCAAGATCTTCAGGTTCGATCAGATTTGTTAGCCTAAGTACAGTAAGGGACCATTACTATCCATAGAATTAACTGATCTTGTTAAATTCCCCTTTTTGGTTAAACATGGCATTTAGGTAGCCTATATTTCTAGAAAAAGGACCTTGTATATCTATTTTTATTGCTTTATGGGAGGATCATCAGATATTTAGTGCCTGGTATTATTAACTTTTTAGAAAAATAAACCATTCACACACTGTAAGCTGTTTTGTTAGTAGACATTTCTCTTAATATAGAATTGTGTGTGTGTTAATGTTATAAAACAATTTCCTGAGATTGTATTTCGCGCCTGATAATTGCGGTATGTCTTTGACATAGTCTGTCCCAGCATCCTCCGTTCTAACTTGCTTCAAGCACGCAGTGGTCCAGCCCATTCTGAAAACAAAAAACTTTGACCCCTCCTCTTACAGACCCATCTCTAAACTTCCACTTCTGTCAAAGGTTCTTGAAAAGGTCATTCGCTCAATTGTTAATTACTGCCCTTCTTACATCTAAATAACATCCTGAAGAGATTTCTGTCAGGTTTTAGGGCTCCCCACAGCACTGGGGTGTCTGGCCTGTTCAAGTGTCCAATGACATACTCCTCTTTGTCGACTCTGGTGACTGTTCTGTCCTGATTCTTATTGACTTAAGTGCAGCGTTTAACACAGTGGATCATGTCATCTTAATTGAATGTCTCCTATGAGGGGTTGGTGTGGATGGCTCGGCCTTGACCTGGTTCACATCCGACCTCAGCGATACATCTTACCTCTTCTCCCCAGCTAGTCTCTCCTGCGGAATCCCACATGTAGGGTTCAATCATTGGTCCTATTCTCTATTTACATGCTTCCTCTTGATCAAATTAATTAAGTGCAACATTTCCTGACATTGCTACACAGATGACACAAAGCTAATGAAACCTAATGACCAGTGCAAAATAAACAGCCTCGTGGACTGCCGTGGTCTGCCTTGAGAACATTTAGTGTTGGATGGCACAAAAAGTCCTGCAGCTAAATTAAAGCAAGTCTGAAATTGTCCCATATGGCCCCCTGACTTCATCAAATTGATTTCCAACAGCCTAGGCAACCTGTCCACCCTTGTTTAAACCTCTGTCAAAAACCTCTGTCCAGATCTTGAAAAGGTCATCCATGCCTTAGACTACTGCATGTCGTGCCTATTCCACGTACTGGTCCAGAACGATGCTGCTAGGCCCCTGACGGGTACTCAGAAGATAGACCACATTAGACCTATTCTGGCCTCCCTCCACTGGTTACCATTGCGGTTCAGGATTGATTTTAAGGTACTCCTGTTTGTTTTTAAAGCCCTAAATGGACAGGCTCCCTCCTAAATAGCAAACCTTTTTAATCCCTTATTCCACCTCCAGGGCCCTCGGGTCGTCTGAACTGGGACAATTGGTTGTTCCGTGATCCAAACTCAAACTCAGGGGCGACTGCACCTTTTCTGCTGCAGCCCCTAGACTAGGGAGCAACATCTCCCTCTCTATCTATCTTCCATTGATTCCTTAATTCAAGGCCGGACGCATAAATCACTTTTATTCTTTAACGTTTGGATGGTCCTGATGTGTTTTTTTTTTTGGGTGTGTTGATGCTTATGTATTTGTTTCTGTTTTTTTATTTGCCTGATCTGGTTTGTACAGCACTTTGGTCAACATGAGTTGTTTTTAAATGTGTTTTAGAAATAAATTGGACAGGGGCTGGAGTACTTGCGGATGAGGTCAGCTATGCTACTGCAGCACTTTATTACTGCACTCATCTATTAACTGCGTTATAATACTGCCAATTATGTGCTACCCCCTGCCCTGCATTTTACAGGACAAATTACGCTTCGGTAGTGTACTGTATGGAATGGCTTACCTATTATGTCCAATATGTGTCATGTCTTTTACTGGGCTATATCAAACGAGTTGGTTGAAACCCCAATTTATAATCGAATTTTACTTTGTTAATGTAAGCTCACTGTCATTGGTGAATGTTATAGGGGTACTTGTTATGTTGTGATATGTTATGTTCTTACACAATAAAGTTCCTTAGATCCTGAACATAAAGTTAGATCATTTATTTGTGGTTGTATATTTCTCTATCTTGATGAAATGGCATTTTCAGCAAATCAACTTCAAACCACAGAACTGCCTTAGTTTCAACAGTAGTCCTAGGCAAATGCGGGAAATTAAACTGTTAGTATGTAAAATGATAAGGTCAGAGATGATTGTATTATTATTTTATAGTGAGGTTCAATGGAGACAAATATTTTATTATAAGACTTCACTAAAATGGTTACCATTGCACAATATTATTTCAAATACAACTGCAAAGTGTCTATTGCATAACAATAGTGGGCAGCCTCACAATAATTTAAGTATGTAATACATATTTGGCCAAAAATGACTAATTAAGTGGACGTTGAAAATAAATGTATACGTTAAAGATCTGACACACTGCTGGCGGTAGATGTTGAAGAGAACTGGCGTCGTATTTCCGGAATTCTTAACCAATGGGCGCATTCCACATGCGGACACCAAGCACTCCATTTGGAGCACGCGAGATCAGCAGCGGACAAATACGATTGGTGCTGATGGTGATAGTGATTCCGCAACATCGTACGAAGCAATAAGAATCAAAAATTTTTGCCACATGTAGCTAATGTTAGCTACAAAAATTGAGTTGGGCCGATTTTCATCAAGACCTTATTTGCTGTGGTGAAGGTGATATGTGATTTTTTTGTGTAACACTTGTTTCACAGTCACGAGCGCAGTGCCACCGGCGAATTCGACGGGGATTGGAAATTGAGACAAGAACACGTTAGCTTGCTAGCTTAGCTATTAAAACCTTTATTTGCTCGTCTGTTTAGCTGTTGCAAAGCTCAAGCAGGTTTGTAACAAAGTCTGGTATATTCTATCAAATATTTATTTTAGACCGAGCTGACAGGGTGAAAAAATAGGTTAAGGTTGCGAGAGACGAATTGGTGTCCTCAAGTGGCCATTCACCATGGACAACGCACATACAAAGACGGTGGAAGAAGTTTACAGTTATTTTAGTGTAAACGAAAGCACAGGTCTAAGCTCAGACCAGATAAAGAAACAACGAGAGAAATGGGGACCTAACGGTGAGTAACTAGCTCTTATTAAGGTAACTCACACGTTTACCTTCATACGTTGTGGAAACTATAAAAACCATAGTCATGGCTCCAGCTTCTCCTAGTACTAGCCTGTGTTAGCTCCGCGGCTAGCCGGCTGGCCCATTATTCAATGGTAACCGGCGACATGACTGGGGGAAAAAAATTGGTGTTCTGACGTCATTCTGTGATGTTGAAATACTTTACTATCAGTTTTTGAAATGGCTGGCTAGCTACAGTGACGTTGAACTATGATGCTTTCTATGAACAAAGCTATTCGAAGTGTACTTCATAGTTAGGTTTATACTATTCAAAATGTTCTAAATATTTCCCAAAATATGTCTTCTCTACATGTCTTTGGGATGATCTGCAGAATTGCCAGCTGAGGAGGGTAAGTACATTTCAAAATAGTAAATAAAAAAAGTTTTAATGTCTTGGCAATGATCATGTTTAATAATTTTTTTTTTGTTAAATGAATATCATTTATTTCACAGGAAAATCCCTCTGGGAACTGGTTCTCGAGCAGTTTGAAGATTTGCTTGTGAGGATTCTTCTTCTTGCTGCCTGTATATCCTTTGTAAGTATACATCTAAGAACACTTCAGTGACAGAACGAATTGTGCAGTTCCTTGGCATGACTATTTGTTTATACAATATTGATATGTTCACACTAAAAGGGCTGTTAACATACCATTGATCTAGATTGATCTCTTTGAGCAGTTTTGGTTTTGTGCGTGGAAAATTATAGATTCATGCTAATGTATTTTACTACAGTATTTGCAATCCATTTTTACAGATACAAGGATGTAATTGTAGATTGTAGGCTTCTTTAGATTTGGAAACTCAATACTGAATTACTACTAATTCAACTCTCATTTGACCCTCTCTAAAGCCTACTTTTTGATGAATTACTGTATATCTTATGATTCAGTGCAGGTCATAGTTGATCTGGGGTATGGCTAAAGGAGAAAGCGATGCCCAGAATCTGTCTGGTGATATAATGCAGATGATAATGTGGAACACCTTTTGATAATACTGTGTCGAGGTCTATTAGACATAAAGCCACTTGAGTCAATGTCATTTCATGTGATTTCATTTCTTGGTTAAAATAACTTAAGTGTTAAGTGCTCACCTCTGAAGAGCAGTTATTTAAATCAAAAGTATGCAAGGATAAATTATAAGTGTACGACTCAACAGAACATTCCAGATCAATTCAAAGCAAAGGTTGTTTTTTTAACTGGTTATTTTTCTGTTTGTGTGTGTATGTACGTGTGGGACAGAGCTCTGAGAATATAATCCAAGTCTGAAATGTTGACAACCGACTATGTAGATTGAATCTGAGTATCAGTGTCAGAAGCTGTAACCTTTCTCTTTACACCTGTCTTTAAAGACTTAGTCATCTGTCCAGTTTCACGTCAACCTTTTCCATTTTTGGCCCCACAGTTATTTCAGACACAATGCTTGTTTTTTTATCGACAGTGGCTACACTGACGATGGCAAATGTAGGCATATTTCTTATCCCATTTGGAATCCTCTAGGCTTGACTGGTACCCACATGGCTTTGATTGTCAGTAACAAGAAGAACATAGGGACTTGTAGGCTAGACCATGAGTAGTTGTAGACTTCAAGTTTCACTATTAGACTGTAGATTGTTGACACTGGCCAATACAGTTGTGCTATTGCACTGTTTTCATTTCTTTAAATTATGTTGTATGTTGTTTAAAATAAATTACATTGTGATAAACATGAATGAATAACGGTGAACCCATATGATCCTAATTGTTTATGGTTTAATTAATTTCTGGAAAGGATACACATTTTGTGTGGCAAATTGCTCTTGCTCTGGACTAAGTCAAGTGAGGAACCACTACGAATATTCCTGTTCTCCAGCAGTAGTATTTCTGAACGGGTGGCCAATTCTGTGCCTGGTTTGCTGAATTGAGGTTGAAGTCATGGTTATAAAAATTCAGTGTAGTCTAGATAATTGTATTTATCAATCGAGAGCTGGGCTAGGTAATTACTGGGAGTTCTCCCAATGCAGGAAGGACAAGACAACCTCCGCATCATGGGCATTTCATACCTCGCAAATAAAATCGAATACATCAGACAGTCACAGGGCACAAGGAATAAGCCACCTCTGACACTGGTCAGTCACATGTACGGTTGAATCAGATAGCTGATTTAACTTGTGTAATATCGTGACTAATGGGGTGGCTTGTGTGTCCTAGTTCAGTTGTAAGAATGTAATGATTTATGATAATGAGCACGACTTCAAGTAGTACTGTCTTGTGTACTGTAGCAGACTATTCAAACAAGTGCTTGGAGGCAGAATGCCTGGTCAGATTTAAGAATATCTTTTCTAAGTGTGACATTCAATTGTCTGTCAAGATATAAAATAATTTTTTTAAAATATAACTGACATCCCTTTTAAAATACCTCTTATGACATGTTTTGTTCTTAAAATTATAAATTATCAGATTGATGTTTTAGGAATGATGCTGGCAACCTAAACTAATGGGTTGACTGGCTCCATCTTGATCAATAATTCTTGCCTATTTGAACTAAGCAAAATTTTAAAAAGTATAATTATTTGTGTTGACATTTTGTTTCTTCCTTTTCCCATGGTGTGTAGGTCTTGGCCTGGTTTGAAGAGGGAGAGGAGACCATTACAGCCTTTGTGGAGCCTTTTGTGATTCTGCTGATCCTCATAGCTAACGCCATCGTCGGTGTCTGGCAGGTAAACACTTGAGCTGTCACAAATCTTCCCATGGTTGGTTCCTTAGTGGATTTTACCATGGCCTACTTTTGCAGGTATTTCATTTGGTTTTCCTCCCCAGTGGTTGTTAAATGATGACTCGAATCATGAGAATGAAGATGAGAATCTCCATTGACAGTGAGATTTAGTCTAGAACTAGTCTTAATTCCTGAATGGGAAACCGGGCCTAAGCCTACTTTTAAATGGTGGTTTTGGTACTAGAAAAAGGAGAGATCAATTCTGCTAGTCTAATAACAATGTCTAGTTCACCCAATTTGGTAACAACCCTGCTTACTTGCCTGTTCGTGTGTGTTGCTGTAAAGGCAGGAATTGGATGCCAGGAAGAAAGTTTGCTGTATTACTTAGGAATAGCACTCTGGCTAGTTAAACACCAGTCCCCCACTGAATCCCAGGAACCTCTAGGAGAGAAAGGCTTTGAACAAAAAGAAGAGCAAGAAATAAAACCTTTAGTCTAGAATATTTTCATACTCCCTATTATGGTGCAGAAAATATTCATGTGGGTTTCTGACTTTTTATTTATCCTAAACTAGTTGGTTTGGTTACAGAAAATTAAATTAGCTTTTTACTAATTGTCCTGCCTTTAAGAGAGGGGATTGTTCAACGTCTTTTCAAAGCAAAACGTAATATTTTCACTACCTGAATCTTTATCTTAAATTTAGCTGAAACAAGGCTATATCTTTTAAAATGTGACTGTTTGTAAAGACTTATCTTTATTTTCAGTGCTGGCTAAGCGGTAAGGTTGCCAGGTGCTTCAAATCACTATTGATTTTACTAGGATAGTTATCTAACTGTTGCCTAGTTACATGAAAATTCACTGCACTTCAGTCATTTAAAGCAGTCGCTACAGTCTACTGCCTTTCAATTTGCTGGAACACAGTTCCATTTTTTTTTTAAAAGACTTGTCCTTGGCTCTTATTGTTCATGATGCTCAAACAACAATGCTAGATGACGTGTGTTATCCCTGCATAAAAGAGTACAAAAGTACTAGCCTTAAGCCCCATCTTCCTCCCGCAGTAGCTTTGCACTAAAGTTTCAAACTGCGTTCCAGAACATTCATGTACATCTTTCTCTGGTTGAACAAGGTATTATCAGTGTGTTAGAAAGTTTGTTTTAATAAAGTCCTGAGGCTATTTACTAACTGGAGTCTGTACCTGCTTAGCCGTTAGACATCTATAGAAAGACGGGTATGGCATAGAGCCTTTATAAATGCTTAAACGTTAGAGCTCAGCTCACAAACTCACCTGTCACTCCTGTTTGAGAAAGTGGAGTTAAACCAGAATTATGGAAATGTTCCGTAAGCTGCATTGTTTAACTGACATACTCTTAGTTGAAGGCAATTATTTTTATGTGATTTCAGATGTCTGTTAAGTTGTACTCATCAAGTTTGTAAATTCCCTCTTAACAGGAAGTGTTGAAACTAAATTGTGAAAAAGTTGGGAAATATTAATGGTATTGGAGTAGAGTTATCTTTAAGTTTCATCGTGCAAGTCTAAATTTTCTCACCAAAGCTTCAGATGGAGCCGTGATCCCTCCAGACCCCTCGGGCTGACGAGATTCAGTCTTCCAATACCGCCTTTCTCAGTCACCCTGAAAAAATCTTGTCCCACTTTCTCCTCTTTGGTTTATTTTGGTCTCCATTCACTGGCCTGAGAAACCCCTGCCTCCCTCTCCTTTTTCTGACACCCCTCTGTATTCAGGGGAAACATGGAAGAAGAAAACGTCCCAGTCCCAAAAAGGCATTGGCGATAGCAGTTTTGTGCATTTCCCTGGCTCTGCTTCTGCTGCCCCCCCCCCCCCTTAACGTCTGTACTTTCCCTGTAAGGGTTATGGTGTCAGTTCCATAGGGACGAGATAATATTGGTTTGCCAGCATGTTCACCTGGGTGGCAGGCAGTAACAGGCCAGCAACCCTGCCCGTCACACAGGCTATTTACCTTTTTCTCTCTCCTGGCTTCCTGTTACGATTAGAGTTGAAGCAGAGTGTGGTGCCCCTGGAACACGTCCCGTTCCCCGGGCACAGGAACTCCCAGCTTCACCGGCCTGCCGGATGGTTCCAGTAGATTTAAAGTGCTGTAAATGAAGATCCGTAAATAACGTCGGTGGTCTCTTGGCAACAGGTTGGCTACAGCACTGGCCTTGCAGGGGAATGCTAGTTATCGGCCATTAGCAGGGGGCTGCCTATTTGTTAAACACACACCACAGTACGCAGGCATTCTGTATAGAGTCGGCCTCTCTGTGAGAAAAATTGTTGTGTAGAACAAAACAACTATTATAAAATAATGTACTTTCTCTAAAGAAATACAAATCTATGTGTTTCACTGCCAATTACCTTTAATGTTTTCATGCCAAACTAGGCAGTTTTGCGTTGTTGAATACCACCAAGTCTGGCATTTGTTGGCGAGTGCTGCTGACCGCATGGACTTGACATAACCTTATTAGAGATAGACATTGCCAACACGGGGAAAAAGCTCCTAGTTAGTAAACAGCAGTTAAGTCGGGCAATTTACATAGCTCTGCTTGGTACAGTGAGTTGGCTCTGAAGTTCTTTATAAAACCATGCACCTTCTAGCTAAGTTACAATGTTTAGAGAATTCACAAAGTTTCTGTTAAAAAGAAAGCTATCACATGTCAAACTATGCAAACAAATCTTGTGTAACAACTGTGATGTTATAGCGAATGAACTCACACTTGACTCTCAACTTGTCATTTTTTATGGCCGTGCAGTGAGTTTGTTTACCGCGTTCCCTCACACTTGACAGTCCAGAGGGTGTGGCTTGTAATGCCTCTCCTTGTTCGTCTGGGAGATTTCACTCTGGCCTGTTCTCCCAGACTTTTCCTGTTCAGAGTACAAGTGTAAAGGTGATGGAGGAGGAGGAGACATTGTTGGGTGTACGCTAGATTTGGTGCTGAGATTCTGCCGTATCTAATGGTGGGGTCCATGTTGACTTCAGATGACCTTGTAATGTACTGTCTTTCATGGAATTGGAAGGGAAACCCCTTGATAAAGTATTGTGACCATATTTGATTATCTTTATTTTTGTTGGACATGATGCACAGGGGCTGATTCAGTAAATGTTTTAAAATTTCTGAACAACCTGTCCTCTTCAATAGTTTTTTCCAGGTCAGCGTAATGGAATAATCAAAAGGCTTACTATCCAAATGTCTTTGTTGCATTCTAGTGGGAACTCTAATAATAATTCTGATTGGTTTGCAGGAGAGAAATGCAGAGAATGCCATTGAGGCCCTTAAGGAGTATGAGCCGGAGATGGGCAAGGTATACCGCCAGGACAGGAAGAGCGTCCAGAGGATCAAGGCCAGAGACCTCCTGCCTGGAGACATTGTGGAGGTTGCAGGTAAGACTCCTCCACGGTCGAAGAGCAACTGCAAAAGTGCATATGGCCGTTGTTCTATATGGACATTCAGTTGGACTGAAGATGCATCAAATTGAAGTACTGACCTTCGTATGAGCTTCATATCCTGTTTTAGAAAATATAAGTGATGTTTTCTGTAGATTAGCCATCCATCTATCTTCCCAATGCAGACATTTGACAGTAACTGATGAAGCTGTCAACAGTTGAACTCCCCATGTCACTACTCTTAAGAACCTGAACAGGTTCTGGCCCTGTGGTGCCTTTTTATCTGCCTGACACTGAGTGCCATGTGTTGTGTGATCTCCCCCTGGCACAAACGCTTAACGGGGGAGCAGGTGTATCTGTTTAAAGGTTTTTGTTCTCCTCCGCCTTCATGTTTTCATGTCTCAGTTGTGTGTGCTTGTGACTGGTCTTTCATGTATGCAAGCAGAGGTAGACATTTCTTTTATCTGGCAAACAGAGTGGGGTATCAAACAGCTCACTGTCACTTAGTGACGGCACTAGCAACAGCAGACAGCACCTGGGATTTCATCTATTAAATGACTTAACAAATTCATCTCTCACACAATATTGACTTAGGTACTCCTATTTGATTGCTGTTTCTGTTGCCTGGTGAGGACTCGATGTTATATGAGGGGCTATTCCAAGCTAGGTTATGAGCGGGATTATTCCTCTACCGCGGTGTCACCCACCCACCCCGTTAGCGATGAGGCTCCCACTGCTTCTACCTGTGGAGCAGAGCCCTTTATGGCTACAGCCGCTGCTTCTGTGTCTATTTCTGAACAGCAGAGGTGTGCTGAGAGTATCTTTGAGAGTCCCTATTCTTTTTTTCTCCACTGTTAGCCAAATCACCTGTGACTGAGCCAACCTTTACTGACACGTAATGAGGCTGCATCCTGCGGAGAATAATTGTGCTTGACAAACTGAAGAGCAGTGAAGCGCTGACCTCTGTCTGTCTGGTTAACATCCTTTCTGCTCACACGTCCCATTCAACAGGCTTGTGTGGACTAGTTACCTGGCCAGGTTAACTTGGCTACAGGGATGTGTTGGGGCTATTATGAGGCAAGAAACCCCTGCTGCTAGGTAATGTCTTTCATGCCAAGCTCTTACAACTTGAGTTGCATTTCAAATTCTTTGAAAGCGGTTGTTTGGGAATGATGTGTCTTGTGCGTTTTGTTGATTGTTGTCGTCAACACACCTCCATGTCTGGACTGGCATAGGCTCTTCAAGTTGCAAAGTAATCAGACCTTCTGCTACATGGAGCTCAAACTCCACAAGCAGGTTTGAGGATGTGAGGGAGCCCTGCCCTATGCACACACAAACACACACATATGCCTACAGACAGACACACCGGTTTACCCACAAATGCATGCAAGCTGTAACAAGTTCATCCCCTAATATTCTACTAAGATAGCTTCACCAGGTGAGAAGAGCTGTTACGGAAGAAGTACTGAGAGAGCGAGCGAGAGTGAGGGGCAAATGCATTTTGTACAACATGTCTTCCAATGTAACACGCACCCTGTGTTGGTGTAAATTTGAAGACATTCTGTTGAATGACCTTGAAAAGATCATTTAGTGAACATGGTGAAAATCTACTTGTCCTCAGTCTGTCTGAGTTTTGTAAGGCTTATTGTCGACGGCCCTCTGTCCCTGTTATCGAGCACAGATCGGCTGTGCTCCCTGTACGTCACCACTCTGCACGTCTCGCTCCCGCATATCACACCCTTATTTTCCCTCTTTCTCTCCGTGTTCTCAAGCTCCCTCCAAAAAAAGACCTTCGTCTCCTCTTCAAAGGAAAGGTCAGAGAAGGAGGGCTGCCCAACCGTTTTCTTTTGTCCCTGGTCCTGACTGTTGTCGGAAGTTTAGGAAAGCCTGGTGATTAACCCCTTTCTTCCCAGTCCCTGAGCTGACCATAAAAAGCTCTTACCAGTGTTCCACATCAGCCTGTGGGTATGGGAATGTGGAGGGAGAAGGTTTTAGCAAACTTAATGTGTTGTTATAAGTGCCATGTTAAAGCAGCTGTCTGGTTTCTGTCCCTGCTGTCCCCACAGCTTTAGAGCTGTCTTGAAAAGCTACACATAAACCACTGCCTGTCTCGTCCTAAGGAAGAATATATATTTGTCAAAGGTTTAGCACAGTTAGGTATAACAGTTTGTGCTCTGTATAGATCTGACCATTTTGTGTCTGTGCTTGTATAATCTGTCTAAGCCTGTGTTAGTCTTTGAGTGTGTGTTAATTGGCCAACTCAATTGTGCCTCATCTTTTTTTTGTTTGAGCAGCGCATGCAGCGAGTTGACTCCTCCTCTCCTTTTCAAGGGTGAGTCAGAGCTGCAGGCTGCCATCTCCCACCGTCTGGATGACAATGACCTTGAAGCACTATCACCATGATGACACGCTTACCATCCTTTTTGTTAAGCATAGACGTGGACAGAATGTAGAGTTTGTGAGGACTGGGACGTAGAGAATGGTCTGCCCACACCTAACGCAGCCAGGAACATTAACAATGGAGATTCAGATATCTACTGGTGGTGTTTCCAGGCAAAGAGAAACAAACCATGGTCGTCCGTGGCTGAATGTTTGCTGAATTGCATTGAATTTGCGCTTTTAATTCATTCCTGGTTTTGTTTGATTGGGCATTATCGTGCGTGTGTGCGTGCGTGCGTGCGTGCTTGCGTGTGTGTGCATAATTAGACGGCAATTGCTGTGTCCGGTCCTTAAGCCAACACCTGGCTCCTTACTCCATGAATGGCCCCACCAAATGTATTGCTGCCACTTACCTGTTCATCTATTTTGACAGCCCACACAAGTAGTTTATTTGAATGTAAGCAGTAGCAAAGCATTGATCTTTCTTTTCCTGGGCATCCATGGCTAGACCCTTCAGCTTCTGAGGTAACCCTGCGTTACTCTGTTAGTTTGATAGACCACAGGTTTGTGGCTTGAGGACAAGTCACACAACCCACACTGACACTTAGATTAGCTTTGTGACTGGTGGAAGAGACGTGTGTGTGTGCACATTTACTGCCATGGTTGGTTGGCCCGTTCAGGCACTAGAAACTCTTACGGCTCATTTCCACGTTGCACTAGGTGTCTGATCGGCTCGTAACATATCGGAACCGTGAGGGTGAGAAACCATGCTAACAAAGGTGAATGATGAGCAACCACACACACTGTGGTTTTTCACCGGCTCATCGTCTGAGGTTCCTCTCGACTGCCACTCAGAGGGCAGACGGCTACAACACGTTCTCCAAATGGCAACAGGATTAGATGTGACGAGAGAGGCAGTTTACCAGGGTTTGTCCAACAGCAGTTTATCCCCCCCCCCCCCCCCCCCCCGCCCTCCCTTTGGTTTGTCCTAACTGCCGTTCTGAAGGCAATTCCCTTGGAGGTTGCCAACTTTCTTTTCCTGTTAAACGTCCCCATTCATGCAGTCTTGGCCCACTGCAACACGTTTGTAGTACTGTGATGTTTCCTAAAACATTGAGTGATAGTGTTCGGGGATTTGATCTCCTGCTTGCGGCTCTCAGGGTGGACTGCAGCTGGCCTATTCGATTCATTTCCGATTTAACACCCCTTTTCTATTTGCATGCAGACCATCCAGCCAAGTTGCTCTGTTTCAGTAGTGAACTCCTGACCCTTGTAGCAACAACTCCCCGTGGAAAAGGAATCAAGCCAACGAGCATGGTTCTTTTAATTCTCTGTTTGTGTGTGCGTGTGGGCCCTGTGCCACACAGCGTTACTGAAATCTGGGCCAGTGTGTTGGGTCAGCATTGGCTGGAAGGGTCATTAGTCTACTAGGAATAGAGTGGGAGAGAGAAGATTTACAGTTTAGAACTGCGCAGATCTGATCAAATAAATAGTTAAACAAATTGCTGTTCTTTCCTGTGGTGTGTTTGTGTATATGGACAAGAGACAAAGATGGTCTGTCTATAGTCCCCGTCTTCCTTGCGCTGCCTTTTCTCCCTCAATCTCTCTTTCACGGACATAATCGTTCTGCTCGTTTGTCACGCTCTTTGTACTTGAACAACAGTCATCCTTTGTGCAGCACGGTAGCTGGAGTTATGTTAGCCTATGTCGAGCTGTCCTTTTTCGTGTGTTATGTTTAGTTTCATTAGGGCAGTGTGGTGTGTCGTGTCGCCCAGGCACTGAAGGACTGCAGCATGAGGGAACCCAGGAAGCTGTTGGCCTACGTGCTGGCTCACTAGGGGGCTCTGGGAGATAACAAACAGGACTGTCATGTCCCCAGCCACTGAGCCTGCACTGGACCCCCCATGTAGATTATTGCTGTGGTGTTATAACGGAATACAATTTCCTTTGATTTTTATTGCGTGTGGATAATGTTATTTATATTTAGTGGTCGTTTTTTGGTTGAAGTAATACTTCTGAGAATATCGTTTGTCATTGTGCTACATAAATAAACAGCTCAACTGGGGTGGACGAGTCAACCTTTTGTACTCTATGCTACTGCTGGCCTCCTGTCTTGTGACGTAGACCAGACCCCGTGTTACTGTGCATCACTGTGAGCCGTTTGCGTGTGTGTGCGCAGGCCGATGCAGTGATACCACTCAAGCTGACATTTGTCTCTCACTCAGGGGATTAGATAGGATCCTCTTTGTTCACAAGGGGGAAGTAAAAGGCCCCCAACGTTGAGGCTCCTGTCGCTTTCTCAGAAAGATGGAGAGCTAAATACACCGTCTTGTCACGCAGATAAAAGGGTCAAACTGACAAACATCCACTGTAATGTAAACGGGCTTGTATGTCCAGCGTCAACCCGTTGCGCCTCTATTCTGTCAGGGTTATCAAGAAAACCTCTTTATGAGGTGTTTGTGATTTGGTCCAGTGCTAATAAAGTACAGTTCTTCCCATATTAGCTTGAAGAACATCCTTATCTGAGTTTTTATCTGACTGCCCTGGTTGATCTGTTTTGACATTTCATGTGCACACTGACGTGGAACAGTGAGGTCTGTTTGTTGTAGCCTGTCTGACACTGGTGAATAGCTACTTCTCTGACAAGGACTCTGTCTTAGCGATGGCCTGTTCTGCTAGCAGCCTTGTTCTACTTTCACTAACAATGAGGCTACCCTCCTCTGCCCGACCCTAATTTTTTTTTTTTTGACATTTTATTCACCCACGCTAGGTATGTTATTTGTACCATGTTCCACTATTAGTTTGGGTCGGGTGAACGTTTTTACTGCAGCTTTTTATAGATGGATCCACAGAGGAGGGAGGGATGTTCTGACGTAAAAGATAAGAATGGGGGGAAAAAAGACCTCCAAGATCTTTGGTGCTTACTTCACAATACCTTCCCCTGCCTGTTCTCTCCTGTCTGGTGTTTTTTTTTATTTTATTTTTTTATTCTTTTAGGCAGAATGGTTGAAAATCATTATAGGACTCACACCAATCACTAGTGCTAGTAGTTGGGCTTAACAGCAACATTGTATTGGCTTTTTGTTGCATAATGCAAAGCAACCACTAGTGTGGTCTGTTTTTAGTCAACCTTCTGTACCACTTCCTACCTTACGTAAATATATGGTTGTATCTTCTGGGTTTCGTTTTTATTTTTTGCATGCTGTCTGAATTAAATTTATTATGCAGGAAGAGTATCAAATAGGTGGAAAAGGCCCAGTATAGACCTAGTATTCAGCGGGCTGTCCTGTTTGTTATGCAGGAGCCTTCTACACTGAGCAGCCCCACATTTGAAACCCCCCTTCACCACCACACACTCTAGAACTGATCAAAATAGTTTTCCCATTTTTGGGCTTATGTGTTGCAGTCCTTCTGCCCCTATTTCCTGAGCCATCCCCCTCTTTGCACGAAAGGGCACTGAGGAGGCCTAAGGATAGGTTTACACGTCTGTCACAACTATCTCCTTGGCTCCTCCACAGAGAGAACTCATAGCTCAGACAGGGAATCCAACTTGTGTTTATAAAACGTAGCTTCAACACACTTGAAGAGGAGGTGGTAGTAATAGTTCTTTGTTGATCTCATCCTTAAGACGTTCTCTTCACACTTTTAAGTGAACCACACGTAGTGCAATACAGAAAGTAGTCTCAGTGCACACACCATCTCTGTGTACACATGATGACACCATTTCTGTGTACACATGATGACACAATAATATGTGTTGAGCCATTAGAAGCCAAACGGCCTGTTCACCGCTTCTTGCTACCATCAGTTCCTTTATCCTTCCAGGCAGAGTCTGGACGGCATGTTCAACTCCAGCAGGATGTGCTTTTAAGCGAGGCATGCCGATTGAGCCCCTTTCAGTCGTTCCTAATAAACGTAAAGCGCTTTAATAGAGCCTTGTGTCTCTAAATAATCCAAGGCTTTCTTTGGAAAGGGGGGGGGGGGGGGGGGGGTTGGTGCTTACGTTTTGCAGACAATTACTAAATACCTGATGTTAGTGGAAAAGGTGAGCAGCAGTCCATATCTGCCTGCCATAGTGGTTGTCTGAAGAATATATATTTTGGAAGCTCCCAGTTAGATTCTGTCAGTGGTTTGTTCAGGCCCCCATTAAAACCGTTTTGTGCATCGAATTTACCTTGGACTTTAAACAAGAATGCGACTCTCCTTTTTGATTCTCTCAAATGTTTCACAGCGGTGTTCTGCTCAGTTTAAAGGGCTGCACATTTCCTCTTTTCTTTAACGAGTCCTAAGAAATGCCAAAAGGGGAGGTTGTGCTAAAAGTAGACATTGTAAATCATCAGGAATTTATTAACAAAGCGTATTTTATTCTTTTCATTTCAAATCCAGGCTCTTGTAAATCTGCTGGACATATATTGCAATGTAGACCTCATCTGTTTACAGAACTTGTTCTCTTCTCTCTTTATTTGATTCCCCTTAACTCTCTCACCCCTTTAAATTATCCCATCGGTAATCTTTACGTCTCTCTCCTTCTTTATACTCCACAGTTGGCGATAAAGTTCCAGCAGACATCAGGCTGACTTCCATTAAATCCACAACACTGAGGGTGGATCAGTCCATTCTGACAGGTAAAGCTCCCGTTCAACGCTAGCCTTATTCCAAAACAGCTTTTCTGTGTGTTTGACTGTGTGCCCTGCTGCTGTTTATCGACATGCAGCCAACTAGAAACTCGATGTTCCGAAGATCTGACTCTCAGTTTTACGACCACTTCCTTTCTTTGAATTTGCGGCGCTGTACGGAGCTAAATGATTGGTTCTTCAGCGTGAGTCATGCATTCTGGTGTGACCCTGAAACGGGTTTGAGAACAAGACCGTCTCTCCGGTTCTGAATGACGCCCCTGTTCACTCTCGGGGCTTCACGGCCGTGTCATTACAGGACCGAGAGGAGCGTGTGGATGAATTGGGAGACAGGAGTGAGAATAGAGAGGATAAATGAAAGGAAAAGAGGGCTTTAAGGAGCTAATCTGAAATGTCTTGTCCTGCTTCATTGCCTTAATTGGTAGCACATTCTTGGAGGTATTTGAGCCTTCCTTACTCCCATTAATGGCTATATACTCGGACAAAGGCTGTCTTACCCCATTCGTCTCCGCTAATTACCCGCAAGTCCTTTCTGACCCCCCTTCCCCCCCTCCCTTCCTGCGGTGTAGCCTCATGGGAGCTGGAGTAAAAAAATGTCCGAGGCAATGCGGCGTTTTGTAATTGGCAGCCCTGCTCAGTCAGTTGTGCAGTGCATCCACACTAGTCTCCCCTGAATGTCAACCTCATCACCACCTTGTCCCGTCTGAACTGAGTTGCATTTGTTTCTCATCCTTTTTTCCTCTCTTTCTCTCTGCTCTGGTTTTCTCCCCTCTCTCACAGGAGAGTCTGTGTCCGTGATCAAACACACCGACCCAGTGCCTGACCCCCGTGCCGTCAACCAGGACAAGAAGAACATGCTTTTCTCCGTGAGTGTTGTCTCTTCGTCCTTCTGTCCTCCCCCCTCCTCCGCTGTTCTCCTGCTGTCAGCATAATAATGCCCCTTGGAAGGTTCATCTGCAGTCGTCTCCCCTCTCCCGTTCAATCTCCACAGTTATCGTGTCCTCTTGTGCACTCTAATGATCTTTCTGCTCGTGTGAAGCCTGTCCCTCTGACCAGGGCTCTGCCCCCTACCTCCTCCTCCTCCCCCCAGGGCACCAACATAGCTGCAGGCAAGGCCGTGGGCGTGGTGGTGGCCACTGGCGTGAACACTGAGATCGGCAAGATCCGCGACGAGATGGTGGCCACGGAGCAGGAGCGCACGCCGCTGCAGCAGAAGCTGGACGAGTTTGGCGAGCAGCTCTCCAAGGTGATCTCTCTGATCTGCATCGCCGTGTGGATCATCAACATCGGCCACTTCAACGACCCAGTCCACGGCGGCTCCTGGATCCGAGGGGCCGTCTACTACTTCAAGATCGCCGTGGCGCTGGCCGTGGCCGCCATCCCCGAGGGTAATGTTTGTCATCATTAATCTCTCCTCCTAAACTCCTTGTTTGTTTTAATTTAAATTTCTTATGTTTTTTTTTTTTGTTCAGGTCTACCCGCTGTCATCACCACCTGCCTGGCGCTGGGCACGCGCCGCATGGCCAAGAAGAACGCCATCGTGCGCTCCCTGCCCTCTGTGGAGACCTTGGGCTGCACCTCCGTCATCTGCTCCGACAAGACGGGCACGCTCACCACCAACCAGATGTCTGTGTGCAGGGTGAGTGTCTCCTTTTGACCGCGGGGACGTGGGTCTAAAACGGGCTTTCTTCTGTTGGTTGTGTGGTAGAGGTCACAGTGAGTGTGATGTAGTTCTTGCCACACACACTTATGACAAACAACAGTAACTGTATTTGATGGATCTTTGATCTGTTGGTCTCCTCGTCCATGGAGACGGTCAGCAAGCTCACCATTGGACCTGATCTGTGACAACATCTCTGGGTCCAATCAGACGGCGTTGCAGTATTATTCCCTAAACTCTGCAGTAGGGGCTTATTCGAAGGTGACTGTCCCCTTGTCGCGAGGAAACAATTCTGCTTCTGCTCAAGTGCTGCCACTGAAATTGCAAATTGCCAGCTGTTCAATGCAAAGTCATGCAAAACAGCTGGGATTGCACCTGCCCCCCTGGCCTTATAGGACCACAGCGCTGAACTACTGACTGAGCTGAACAAACACTGCACTCCTCCTTATAACTACCTGACCTAGAGCCTCATGGGCTTTGACTTCAAGCAGCTTCTGGTATAGGAAGGGATACTAGAACGTTAACGTTGACCGGCGATTCATTGGGCTGTGCTATGTTTACTTGCTACCTGGTTGACTGCCACATGACAGCTTGAGTGCAACTTTTTTGCCTATAGAGGGAAATATCAGTCTCCCTGAGCAAGAAGGCAGGTCCTGCCAGCCTCTTGCTGACTGAGTGAGATCTGTCCCCTGGGTGGTGTAGAGTGGAGAGGCTGCACAGCGTAATGATGGATTTGAATGTACAGCCGTGACGTTTAATAATGATTGAAGAGTGTGGGCTGTGAAATCATGTTCTTGTGTTGACTGAGTCATATTAGATTGGTTTAAGTGCATGCTGTGTGACATAAGTCATGTTGCTGGTTATAAATAGACCCTGTCTCACCTTTTTGCGGAGAGCTGACCTTGGTGCTATTCTTGGACTGTGAAGTCCCTTCGGAGAGCATTAGCATCCCTCGCTCACTCCGTTTTCCCTCTCCCCCTCCCTCGCTCTCTTCCTCCTCTCCTCTGTTCGATTTTGCCCTCTGCTCTCCTCACATCCCATCATCCTGGTTTTTGCCCCCCCCCCCCCCCCCCCCCCCACACACACACACACACACACACACACACACACACATATTCTCTAAAACCCACACTCCCTTTCTTAGTCTTTCTTCGTCACAGCCCTCCTGCCCACCCCCCCCCCCCCCCCCCCATCCACTCTGGGCGCTATGCTGATCTGTATGCAGCAGTCAGTCACTTGCAGCAGCAGGAGCAGCAGCAGTGACTATGGCTAGCAATACAATTTCATAACTAACCTTGAGTTGAGTTCTCTTTCCCTCCTCCTCCTCCTGTGGTCTTCTAATATAGCTGTTCAACATGTTCCAGAGATCTAGTTAAGTCCTCATACAGTGATTTCTATCTTGTGTTTTTCCAGTGATGAGCCTCCTAATGTAGCAATACCTCTTCTGTCCTTTGACCTATCCAAAAAGCTTTAAACCCTGCCTCTCTCCAAATAGGGTAACATTAAAATTATCGATCCAAAGTTGGAGATATGTTTTTATTAATTCATGGGGTGTTTTTTTTTTGGGGAGAACATTCCTGACGTCAGGGCTCTTTGAAGTCTACGCCGAGTGCCTCAGGAGGGGAGCGACAACACCGGTTCATCCTTTTATTTAGAATCTGAACTCTCCAGCTGGGCTATATTCTGCCTCCTCTCCCCTCTGCGGGGCCCAGCGCCTGGGAGATTAGTGTGTGGGCATGAAGCTGCTTGCTGCGGAGGCAGCAGGGTTGCCCTCACGCTCTCTCCTCGCTGTGTGTCTCACACACGCTCCCCACTCTTTCTCGCCCAGAACTTCAGGACCTTGCTCGTATCACTCAGGCTTTTCCTTTCCTTTCCTTTTTCTCTCTCTCTCCGTCTCCCATGTCTTACTACACGTCAACAGGTTGTCTCCTTGTGATCAACAAATGCCAGCTCCTTGTTACCGTGGGCTCCCATTCATTCCTCTGAAAGAGAGCCGTGCGTACATCCCAGTCCCCACAGATTGGGTCTGCCTTGCTGCAGGGTGACGTCTCTCTCCAGCCAGCCTACCAGAGTGTTCACTGTCTCTGGGTTCTCACCACAGCATTACATTTCAGTCCCCGCTGAGTGCCGAGCCTCTACTCTGTTAGACTGTTACTGCCCCCTGTTGGACTCGAGACGCTACTACAGCCATTTTATTCCACACGTCTTTCCTATTGTCTGGTACTACAGTCAAATAACGGGGCTCCTAAGTTATACCTGCTTTTCTCTGATTTTATTTTCTAGATGTTCATTATTGACAAAGCAGAGCAAGATAAGTGCTCCCTTAAAGAGTTCACCATCACAGGCTCCACATATGCGCCTGTTGGACAAGTGTAAGCTCACGCACCATTACTTACAATTTGATGCATCACTAACCAACACCCTGATTAGTGTTCTATTTCATTCATTCACTTTTTCTTTGACTTCTTTTCAGGTTCCATGATGGCAAACCAGTGCATTGTTCCCAGTACGATGGCCTGGTGGAGCTGGCCTCCATCTGTGCCCTTTGCAACGACTCCTCCCTGGACTACAACGAGGTAGTAAGCTCCACTCGCCATCTTCCATTCTGATCTAGGCCAGACGTGGACCATAGATGAACTGCTTTTGTCCTCTGTATCTGCTGTCGTACTGATTTGTGTGCGTCTCTTTGTTCCCCTCAGACTAAGGGTGTGTATGAGAAGGTGGGCGAGGCCACAGAGACAGCCCTCACCTGTCTGGTGGAGAAGATGAACGTGTTTGACACCGAGGTCAAGGGCCTGTCTAATGTTGAGAGGGCCAATGCCTGCAACTCTGTAAGTTGTTCGTCCCCACACGTTTAGTTTTTCACAAACGAGGCCTGTTCTGACAGGGTTCTGTTAGTCTCTTGCGCTGTCTTTTGTAACGTTCTAGTTTCTCTAATCATCAAAAGCCAAAGAATAAGGCTTGCTGATAAGAGAAACCTGTACATTTAGCCTTATTCTTTGGCTTTTTCTGATAAGAGAAACCTATAAATTTAAAGCCAGAGAATAAGGCTAAATGTATTAGTTTCTCTAGTCATCAGAAGCCAAAGAATAAGGCTTTATGTATATGTTGGCCCCGTGCCTGTGACCCTGGCTGTGCTTTGGAATGGCGACATGTTTTGAATGGGTCTTTGCTGTGGGTCCTCAGGTGATCAAACAGCTGATGAAAAAGGAGTTCACCCTGGAGTTCTCCAGGGACAGGAAGTCCATGTCTGTCTATTGCACCCCCAACAAGGCCCGCTCCGCTGTAGGGAAGATGTTTGTCAAGGCAAGTACCTACCCAGCTTTAACCTCATTTACTTTGGAAATCAGCTTTATTGTTGAACGCTTATTATTGTGAAGGGCGGTCATAGCATGGGAAGTGGAGGGGTTTCAAGTAGTTTTTTTTCTAAGAACCCGTTTTCTTTGCCTTGCAGGGAGCTCCAGAGGGAGTGATTGACAGGTGCACTCACATCCGTGTGGGCGGGAACAAGGTGCCCCTAACGCCAGGCATCAAGGACAAGGTGCTGTCTGTGATCCGCGAGTACGGGACGGGCAGGGACACCCTGCGCTGCCTGGCTCTGGCCACGCGGGACAACCCCGTCAACAAGAGCGACATGGTGCTGGAGGACTCGTCCCGCTTCGTTGAATACGAGGTGAGAGGGACAGACCATAGGAACATTTCAATGGGAAGATAATGGGAATGAAAGAGCAGGAGAGCCTTCATTAGTGTTCTATTGAATGAGATGGGGAGAAGATTGATTAGGGCTTCACTGCCATGGGAGGGAGAGTGGGAGGGCAAAATGGGGAGCTGTCAAATTCAGATGATTCAGTCACCATTTCCTCCTTAACCCACGGCCTGAACTTATTCAGGACACCGTTTATAAAGAACGACGTTAAGATCTAGGGAAGACCCGAGATGGGCCACGGTGATGGCTTCCTAACTAGTCAGTCTGACGTCTCCTTCTCGCTCCCCAGACGGACCTGACGTTTGTGGGCTGCGTGGGCATGCTGGACCCGCCCCGGGTGGAGGTGGCGGCGTCCATGAAGCTGTGTCGCCTGGCCGGCATCCGGGTCATCATGATCACGGGGGACAACAAGGGCACTGCCGTGGCCATCTGCCGCCGCATCGGCATCTTCAGCGAGGACGACGACGTCTCCTCCATGGCCTTCACCGGCCGCGAGTTTGACGACCTGCCCCTGGCCGCCCAGAGAGAGGCCGTGATGAAGGCGCGCTGTTTCGCTCGCGTCGAGCCCTCGCACAAGTCCAAGATCGTGGAGTTCCTGCAGTCTTTCGATGAGATCACCGCCATGGTGAGACTGCAAGCCCCCGGTGGTTAGTTTTGCCGGTTATCCTGGGATATGTCTGTGACCGTCTGTTGCCCTCTTCTCTGTCCCCTTCCAGACTGGAGACGGAGTGAACGATGCTCCCGCTCTGAAGAAGGCTGAGATCGGAATCGCCATGGGGTCCGGCACGGCGGTGGCCAAGTCGGCCTCCGAGATGATCCTGGCTGACGACAACTTCTCCTCCATCGTGGCCGCCGTGGAGGAGGGCCGTGGCATCTACAACAACATGAAGCAGTTCATCAGATACCTCATCTCCTCCAACGTGGGAGAGGTGGTCTGGTGAGGACACACACACACACACACACCCCACCTGAATCTTTAAAACACATGTCCATGTTTGCTGGTTCTAAGGTGTTACATTTTGATTGTGTGTCTGCGTGCAGCATCTTCCTGACGGCGGCGCTGGGCTTCCCCGAGGCGCTGATCCCAGTGCAGCTGCTGTGGGTCAACCTGGTGACCGACGGCCTGCCGGCCACCGCCCTGGGCTTCAACCCCACCGACCTGGACATCATGACCAAGCCCCCCCGCAACGCCCGTGAGCCCCTCATCTCAGGCTGGCTCTTCTTCAGATACCTGGCCATTGGATGTAAGCGGCCTTCTCTTTTAGTCTGCTAATTGGCAATACTTGAATCTCCAAAGCAGCTTGATCATCACTCTGCTTTTCTCTCTGCAGGCTATGTGGGTGCTGGCACTGTGGGTGCTGCTGCCTGGTGGTTTGTTGCTGCTGAGGACGGGCCCAGGATCACCTACTACCAACTGGTGAGAACCATCTTCTAACTCAATCTTCTGAATTAAAGAGATTAGCAATTTGACAATTCTTTGGAAGTTCTTCTCACGTCCCTGGTATATGGTAAAAGAAACGCGTGCGCGCACACAAAGAGAATGATTTACTGATCGGCTGTCTGTGTTGTCCTGCCCCAGAGCCACTTTATGCAGTGTAGCCCTGACAACCCCGACTTCCAGGGTCTCAACTGTACCGTGTTTGAGTCTCCCTATCCCATGACCATGGCCCTGTCGGTCCTCGTCACCATCGAGATGTGCAACGCCCTCAACAGGTCAGTCTGCCACCTCACTGCGTCCTCGCAAGGCCTCTCAAGAAAAGCATACAATCTCATCAACCTGTAGGTGTAAAAATGGTCCTAACAGCAGGTTTGGTAAGCAATCATGTGAGAGTTGTGATGGCTATCTAAGATGGCAGTCTAATGAGTGTAATCCTGTGTGTCCCTCAGTCTGTCAGAGAACCAGTCTCTGCTGCGTATGCCTCCCTGGGAGAACGTGTGGCTGCTAGGGGCCATCTGCCTCTCCATGTCCCTGCACTTCCTCATCCTCTACGTGGAGCCTCTGCCGGTGAGAGAACCCACCCGGCCTCCCCGTCACCCTCTGCTAACGTGGCCTCTTGTGTAACTTTAGGGTTACTCTAGCGTTTCTATTCTGCTTTCTAAGCAACAGATGACGTTTCCACGCTACTTTGACTTATGTCCTCAACCCTTGCTCTTTGTGTTTCCAGATCATCTTCCAGATCACTCCTCTGAACCTGTACCAGTGGCTGACGGTGCTGAAGATCTCCCTGCCTGTCATTCTACTGGATGAGCTGCTCAAGTTTGTGGCCAGGAACTACCTGGAGTCTGGTAAAAAGCTGGATAAGGCCAGCCCTAAAGGCTGCTCCCTGTCTGCATGCGTGGAGGGCATCTCCTGGCCTTTTGTGGCCCTGTCCCTGCCTCTGGTGCTGTGGGTGTACAGCATCGACACTAACCTGGCCGACATGTTCTGGTTCTCTTGACTGACTTGAGCACATACCCCCCTCCCACCACTACCCCCCTTCCTCCACCAACCCCACCCGTCTCCTCCTGTGTGTGCATATCTAGAGTGTGCGTGTGTAGATGCTAGAGAGAGTGTGTGTGTGTGTGTGTGTGTGTGTGTGTGTGTGTGTCTGTGTGCCTGCCGAGCTTGCACGATAAGGACCAAGTTTAACACACACAACATAACAAATAATATAAAATGTAACAATCAAAGTCTGTCTTTGAAAAAAATGTTTATGAGCGGGGGAGGCTTTGACGACAGTTTGTCAAACATCACTCCCATAGCTGTGGACTCTGCTGGTCTGAACGGAAAATACTGTTGTCAGTTTTTTTTTTGTGTTCTGACTTTTTTTAAATTGTATTTTTTAATGATTTGGGATTATCTCATTTCACTACAGTACAAATATATCCTTTGTTTTGTTGAGCCCTTTTTCATTAGTAATTAGGTATTTAAAACAGTACAGACCTGTACAGAGATTTAACACTATTTTATGCAACTCACTTTTTTTGCCTGTTTACCAATTTGAAAGAATTTTTGGACCAGAGTGGCTTAGAGAGAATAGCATGGATTGTGTATTTTTTTTTTTTGGTCGATCTTTTCAGTCTTTCAAAGCCATCGGACAAGCACTGTGCGGCAGTGGAAGTTGGGAATGGTTTGGGTTCGAATGCTTGAATGCACCACTGAAAAACAAAACAATTTAAATATCCTAAAAATGGAAGTTGCATGTTCTGTGTCCTAGCATGATCTGTACGGGACAGATTGTTTTCCCATATATTTTGTCCACCTACATCAGTGTAAAAACTACCCTCATGGATGAGTTTTTTTTTTTTTTTTTACTCGATATTATGATTTGAAAAGCCAGTTTTTCTGCACTAGGCAGAGCACAGCTACCTCAATGTGATCAATTTTGCTCATCTCTAGATGCTTACCCCACATGGCTTATCACAGTCTCATTCAACAGTCTTTCCTAAGGACAGTATAAAACATTCGAGCTGTGTTATTTGCTTGTGCAGAAAAAGTAAAAAAAGTCCCTTTTTAAAGGATATCTCTTGTACTTTTTAATTGACTTGATGTTCATTAACTTTATTTTGTGTTGTATTTGTAAGTCAGATATGATAATGTGGGGATGGTGGTGAAAGCAATGATTAAAGTGTTGCCATCTTCAAAGGGCATGGGTTTGATTCAAAGGATCGTAATGATTTAAGAATGAACCCTTAAAATAATACCCATTGATCAACTACTCCAAAACACTCACATTGCAAATAAGACCATAAATGTTTGTTTTTCCAACTTCACAAAAAAAATACACTCATGAACCCTTTGAATCAAAGTGTTTTTTTGTCTTTATTTATCAGTAGGACTAAGACTATGTTGCAAAATCGTTTCTATTCAGTGGTTTTGTATGTGCATATTAATACTTGAATACAGATCATTTACAGTGTCTATGAATTTTTCATGCATATTTGGCACAAGAATGGCTGGCAGGGTGTGTCCCATTAGATTTCAGAAGTAGTGTGTTTTAGATTTTTTTGTGTGTAGTCTGTAGAGGTTTGTCAATTTGTACTCGTCATCTGTGCTTTTTAGTGCAGTAGGCCTAAACCTGCTACTAGGAGTCCCAAGGAGACAACCACCACATTACATTAATATTACTCTGCGTAAACAAAGTTTGTAGAAAAAAATAACCATGTGTGAAAAGCACCCGTTAAGCATGTATTTTGGTAGATGCCTGGGTTTGTTTGCACTGTGTGTATGTGTTCTACTTATAACAACTGTGCTTTCTCCTTCAATGCCTTCCATTGGCTCCCCTGTTAGTAGAGTGAGTATTTTTCCTTTCCTTTACACTTAAACACACACAGCACAACTTTTAAAAAGCCACTTCAGAAGTCATCAAAAATATATTGGAGAGATGCTATTGTCTCATGGTACATAACTTTGCTTTTGTCTGCATAGACTTGGCCTACTTTGCAGCTTTAAAACAGCAAAAAAGAAACCCATACATTTTAGGTGTAGGTTATTGTGTTCTGTTCAATCTGCTGCTCATGCAGTGGCGCGCTCTGCTGTCACTGCAAATTGGTAGCAAGATCGCCACTCATCCAATTTAATTCCTAGCTTCTGATTGGCTGGCTATTAATTGAGAATGTAATGGATATGTTGACTAAGCTGACAGGCCACACATGCCGCAAGCATTAGCAGGGTTCCGAATTTCCTGCTGGTGTAATTTGTTTGAGCTGGTTGATGTTCGTTAGCCTATTTTAGGACGCTTTTAGATAATTTCACTAGTCTTACCGTAAACACTGAGCACCTCTTATCACCCCTTTCACACTTGCACTGTTAAGCTTATATGCTCACTCAAAACCAAACTCATGTATTTCAGTATTAATCATTTTCAACCAGGTTATATTTTGGCAATCCCTTTCCATAGTGGCATGTGGATTGTTTTTTGCACTAATATGTTCTTTCTTTCTTTTTTCTCCACAGGTCAGCCCTCATAAAAAGCTGCCATTGCCCGTAGTCTTAGTTAGATACAGAGGCTGGGATTTTACTGTCCAGCATGTGTGCTCTCTGTAACATCACACCTCAGATATCATAATGACCTGCACTGTAACGTGTATCGTGTGCAGACGTAGAAATTATACTAAAATGTAATTACAGATGACCAAATAAAAAGTAACACAATTATGTGGGTGGGGGTTTGTTTGGGTAATGAAAATACGTTTCTGTGCTGGGAAGCCTTCCATGTCCTTGACATTCCTCCTTGCATGAAGAACCCTCCTCCAATCTTAAACTTGTTACTTACATAAAAAAGATTAATAATACAGCCTTTTATATCAATGTACAATACACTTATCATGCATGCTTTCAAACTGTAAGTAGCCATTCTAATTTATATTTATAGAACAAAATATTGTACAATGCTCATTGTAAGGATAGATCATTTTACAAAGAAGATATACCAACAGAAAGCCACGTTTTATTTCTCTATTGCAGTGAATTTTAGGGGTACTTGTATAAAGCTGGGAAAGAATATAAGTTATGTCTTGCTCTCGCATCGAAATTATTGTGGGGTATAGTGACACCACCTCGTTAAAATGTTCTGTTAAGTTTACAGTTTGTGGCCAGAACACGTGTGTATGAATGGAATGGAATTTTAACTCCCAAGACTTGCAGTAGCGTGATGTTCAGTGCCAGTGTAAAAAATCTCCTTGTTTTTCTGTTATAATGTAACTTGTTATTCCGCAGTAATGCTGTGTGATCTGCAGAGCAGGGGAACTTAAAGAGCCGTGAAACACCTTGTGGAACAATAACCTTATCTGTAAATAACTACAATCTGCGCCATATGATTGTAACACTGGGGGTTGTGGTTTCTGGTAAATAAATTGACAAAACTTGTTTTTGGTTTCCTTTTTTCGATTAATTATATTCGTTAGATTGAATTAACAAGAAAGACGTTTTGAACTGACATTCAAGAAATGTAACTGAAGTGCGTAACATGGTATATAGAATGATCCATAATTGAACTGAATTGTCACAAGGGATGGGATGAGCCATGTCATGCCACTAGATGGCAGTGTTGAGTTATGTATAGCGCCATGTAGGTCCCTGCCGCTGTATCCATCCCACAAAAAGTCTCACCTGCACGACAGGTAGGCTGTTATCACAAATCCTTGTGTGAGGTTATGTTTTTCAGATAAGGCTTTTGAAATCCTTCACATCGTTTTGCTACGTATTTATTGAAACGTGCAACCTGAATAATGCATAAGCCTATGAAAACCTTGATTTATAAATGTTTGCTGAAAAATAAACAATTAATCTGCAATTAGCCTACATGTATCTTGTCTCAATCTTCCGAAAACAATATACTTTCAGTGTTATCTAACGTAATGGAAATGAGTGATTTGCAAAGACCCTCTGTCCCTTTAACCAGCTCGCGACCTGTCAATCATGACACGTCTGGTCCCTCCCATTCTTGAGCGCTCTCCAGTGCGAGATGAGAACACAGCGGAGACAAGGTACATTCAAGGAAAAGGGAAAAATCTGGAAAAACTGTGCCGACAATGAACAACGAAACCGTGGTATAACAAAGTCTACAGGATCAAAATCTATCCTCGAGTGATTTTAGGAACGGCAGCACTAGCTTCTGTACATGCAAAACTCAGCGTTCTGTGTCTTGCTTTTTTATCCCTTTCTCCATGCATGGACCGCTGATATAAAGAGGTTGGGGACAAGTAGCAACAGCTTTAGGAAAATTCCCAAATAACTAAACTACAAACAACATGGAACGGAAAACTGTTACAGGTGAAAACCCAACCATATAGAAAGTAAGTAGGCCTAACTAGCGTGTTATTCTCACTTTCTCGGCATAGCGAGATACCATCCAGATCACCCGCTCAAGAAGCGGACAGATGCTGTCATTGTGTCGTGGCTGAGATTTTTTCTTTATAATTCTGCAAGTGGAATAATGCATAAGAGGCGCAATACTTGCACACGTATTTGCATATTGTACCTTTCTTGTTTTGAGCCGACGTCATTTAATTTCTATTGTTCAGAATTTTGTGACTGCTAAATCGATGTAAGGTATGAACAGCTAGATTGTTTTTTTAAATAAACCCAATTATAAACATTGATGGTGTGTTACAGTAATAGTGCTATTTTAAAACTAGATCATTTTCTTTCTTCTTAAAATATGTATTATAGGCGACAAACGGTGCACCCGCTCTGGTGACATCATCCCAGTGTGAACCATTGCTGCTGTACAGTGACACATCAACAATGGTGGAGCCAGTGGGATTCATTGAAGCTTGGAAAGCCCAGTTCCCAGAGTCAGACCCCCCAAAAATGGAGCTAAGGTCGGTGGGGGGCATCGAGCAGGAGCTAGAAAAGTGCAAAGCTTCGATTCGACGGTTGGAACAGGAGGTGAACAAGGAGCGCTTCCGCATGATCTACCTACAGACTCTGCTGGCCAAGGAGAGGAAGGGCTATGATCGCCAGCGCTGGGGTTTCCGGAAGGCCCAAATGGAAGGGGACCAGGCGGTCATGGGGGGCGTTGACTCTCAGCAACCTCACATGCAAGAGACGGGGGAGCAGCGGAGCCGGTTCCA
Organism: Galaxias olidus; assembly: GCA_026901105.3. Taxonomy (NCBI): domain Eukaryota; kingdom Metazoa; phylum Chordata; class Actinopteri; order Galaxiiformes; family Galaxiidae; genus Galaxias; species Galaxias olidus. The sequence goes on from JAPMUY010003934.1 coordinate 247,396, forward strand.
GCCTGTGGGCGGTGAGGCCCGGTCCAAGCCTAGACCCCCTCCCGCCAGGAAGTCAGCCTCCCATGGGGACGGTCTGGAGCTCCAGTCTGCCTTCGAGGTGCCCCAGCAGGCTGAGTCCTGCGACACCGACGGCCTGTCCCCATCCAAACAGAGAGGCGGCATCTCTCCAAGGCGACCTGTACCGCCCACAGAGAAGGACTTGACCTTGGACCCCAAAGACAAGCTGGGCATGGGGCTGGGAGTGGCAGCGCTGAGGTCCAACTTTGAGAGGATCAAGCGGGCCAACTCCCACTCGGCCGGCGACGTGGCGAAGGCCCACGAGAAGCAGCTGCAGCAACAAATGCCGCCATTCTACACCAATATGGAGTTCCACCACGAGAGAGGCCTGGTCCGAGTCAACGACCGCGAGGTCTCCGACAAGATCAGCACCCTGGGCAGCCAGGCCATGCAGATGGAGCGCAAGAGGTCCCTCCACTCCCTGCCCGGGAACCTGGCCACGGTGGCTGGAGAGCTGCGCGCCAGGCCCGTCTACAGGGGGCGCTCTACGGAGAGCACCTGCGGCTACGATGCCGAGTACGAGGACGGGGAGCCCAACCCTCGCCTCCCCAGAGCCAATGGGGGCAAGCCTCCCCCTCCGCCCTGGCAGCCCTCGGACTTCCAGCCTTACACCAGTGTCTACGTGGGCGGGGTGATGATGGGGGAGGGAGGAGGGGACGGGAGGGGCGGCGTCACCATGCGTGACCACGGGAGTGACGACTCGCACCACCTGACCTGGCCGCGGCGCTCCTATTCCCCGGGGAGCTTCGAGGATGTGGGGGGCGGCGGCGGAGGCTACACGCCAGACTGCAGCTCCAACGAGAACCTGACGTCCAGCGAGGAGGACTTCTCCTCGGGCCAGTCCAGCCACGTGTCGCCCAGCCCCACCACCGCCTTCCGACGGCCCTTCAGGGAGAAGAGCCGCTCACCCTCCCAGAACTCCCAGAACTCCCAACACTCGTTTGACAGCAGCAGCCCGCCTACGCCCCAGTCCCAGAAACGCCACCGGCAGCAAGGCCACGTGGTCATGTCCGAGGCCACCATCGTCAGCGTCCGCAAGACCGGGCAGATCTGGCCGCCCCACGACCCTGCTCACCCCCATTCCGGGAGGGCCTCCCATGACAACAGTTTCCATGGAGACCTGGGTGAGTGGCGGCTGCCCCGTTCTAATCTTTCTTGTTGCAGCGACAAGCAGCCGGGCAGGCAGTGGAGGCTGCTGTCTGTTTGGGAGGGGGTGGGGGGCTAAGAATGAGCTCATCGTTGGATAGAGGATTTCACAGTGCTTGGATAGGCCTTTATACAGAAATGCCACAAACTCTACAAAGGGATTTTAATCTGGTCAATGAATGAAAGTGTGTTGGCTGTTTTCCATCTCAGTGTAACCGGCCTGGAATATACAATATGCTTTTAGTTATTCCTTTTCCATTCAGCGCTGCTTGGTGTCTGACTTTTGTTATTCTCCTGAACATTTAACCTTTGAGTTCCTTATTGATCCGTGATAAAAACCTTTTTTTGAGAAATTGTGTAAGGAGGGCTAGCAAAGTAATTGGCCTCTAAGTGGCTGTTAATTACACTCTGACACCCAGCCCTTCTGAGACAAGGGCATCCCTCTTCACAATAGCAGACGTAAAATGTCAGCATTGTATGTGTAAGCACAAGCTCTTCTGATAAAAATTCCTCCTTTTTTTGTAATCAATTTGCTTGTTGTCTAAGCAACTAGGCTCTCTGTTTGAGACCTATTGAACTGGTTGTTACTGGATCTCTCTCTCTCTCTCTCTCTCTCTCTCTCTGTGTGTGTGTGTGCGTGCGTGCGTGCGTGCGTGCGTGCGTGCGTGCGTGCGTGCGTGCGCGTGCGTGTGCTGGGCTGTTTCTATATGTAACTACTTTTAATAGTGCTTGTCCTCTGGCTGGCCTTGCGTTGAAGACACTAAGTGACCTCTGCCCTCACCTGGAATGTCAGCTGGGGGAATGACAAACCGGTCGGTCAGACAGTCTGACTGGAAGGCTACCTCAGACAGCCACCCAGGGATCCTTATGTGGCATGCCACCCTCCCCTCCCGTGTGTCTGTGTCAGGCCAGACAGCTAGCTGACTCAGACCCAGACCGGCCCTGACACTCAATCAGCTCTCCCCCTATCAGCTTTAAAGGAGTCCTGGACTAAAGAACTGTCCTTCCCCCTCTCTCTCTTTCCAAACCATTAACCAGCCTGTTTTCTGCCTGAGGGCCTAGAACCTGTAACTGTATCGCTAGCCTAGCGTTTAGTCTTGCAGCCCGGGGCCACAGGCGTGGGCGCTAGGCTAGGCTAAGCTGAGCTCACCACAGTGAGGCTGTCACGGGGCTCCCTGTGGCCCAGTGTCATCCCTCTGTCTCTGGTCTGCTTCTGCTGACGAGGTGGGGGGCGGGCCCTCTGTCGCAGCCCTGGGCCTGGGGGGTGCAGGCATGGCGCTCTGGCACAGATGCCAGGGTGAGCTCTGGGAGTGCAGGGGGACAGATTAGAGTGGCTCCTCTGATTGGGAGCCTGGAGAGGAGAGGAAAGGAGAGGGAGAGGAGAGGGAAAGGAGAGGACAAAAGGGGGAGGGGACAGCTGCTCTAAAGCAAACGGTGTCCTGTAGGCGTGGCAGGCAGCGGATATCCATCTGGTGGTTGAGCAGGGCCATGTGCGGCTCACTCGATAAGGTCCAGTCTCTCTTCTCCAGCCTCCTCATCGTCACACAGGAGAGAGGACTAACATATGACTGGAGAGAGAGTTTCCCTCTCAGCAAGGCTTCGACCCCTGCTTTGTGCCAAATAGGCATAGTGTTGTTCTACCTGAGGAGATTAAACGGTGATCGTTTAAACAGCCTAAACTGCTCGGCCTTAAGTGACCCCCCGGCTCCAGAGATGCACCGCCCACCCCCACCCCCCGCCCAGCACCTTTGGCTTGGCTGTCTGAGTCTTCAGAGGCCCTGTTGTAGAGGGGTATTGATGATCCATGACGAATCGCCACCTTCCTAATGAAAATGCCCTCGCAGACTCCACTAGTCCGGTCGTGCCAGCAGCCCAGCAGGAGAGCCCAGTCAGTTAGCACGTGGCTAGCTAACCTCCCCCAGCTGCTGTGGTGCTTGGTTGGGGGAGATTCTCTCTCTCTCTCTCTCCCTCTCCCTCTCCCCCTCTCTCTCTCTCTCTCTCTCTCTCTCTCTCTCTCTCTCTCTCTCTCTCTCTCTCTCTCTCTCTCTCTCTCTCTCTCTCTCTCTCTCTTTGTTTTATCGTTTTTGACCTGACGGCGAGCCTGGTGGTGGCGAGGCCGGAGAGCGGGGGAGACTGCGTGGCGGACGGTGCCGCTGGCTTTTCTGGGACAAGCTGCACTTTGGCACGTAGCCTATGGGGTTGGTGGGACCCCCCCCCCCCTGCTGTGAGTCGCTTTTGCTGTGTGCCTGAGTAGCTGTGGTAGGAGCTCTCCTCCTGTGATGACGAGGATCCCCCGGCGGCCACGCAGGGATGAAGAAACTGAGGTGGACGATGGCCGAGGGCAGCATATGTGCTGGAGAGATGAGGGCGAGTGCTAATGATGGAGATTAGGGAGAGGAGGTTGAGGAGGACCCAGGGCCGTGGTGTGCAAAGCCGAGTGGTCGTCTCTCGCTTCACTGGTCAGGGATGTGTGAGGGAGGGGGAGGGGGGGCTGCAGGGGGAGGCACAGATGGGAAGAAGAAATCTCCCGTTGCGTAATAGAGCACAAGCACAAACACACACACACACACACACACACACAAGCACACACACACACAGAAGAACACAAAAACAGCATGCGCACACACACATCTTGAGGCTATGTAGCTGTCAGCAATAAGTGTAGTGTGTGTGTGTGTGTGTGTGTGTGTGTGTGTGTGTGTGTGTGGTGTGTTCATGTGCCATTACCAGGTGCTGTTCCTATGTTGCAGTGCTCTGGGCTTTCCTACTAATGGCTGATGTACCTCTGAAGGGGCCATGCCTCCGTCTCTGTGGAAGACTCCACCACCATCTGCTCTTTTCATCCGTCTCTCCTCTCCGCTCCTCCTCTCTCATCTTGTCCCGTCCCTTTTTCCTGTGTCGTCTCTCTTCCTGACTCCACCTCTCTTCCGGTGTCTCTCCTCTTCCCTCCATTTCTTTTCCTCCTCCTCATTGTGGCTCTCGTGTTAACTGGCATTTGCAGACACTACACAACAGCAGCTAATGGCTTCCTCTGGTCCTGTAGTAGGTTTTGAGGTTCACGTGGCTTGGAAAATAGGAACTCTTGAGGTTTGTGAAACAATATAGGACAGACTTAAACACAACTATGTGTCAAGTGGAAAATGAAAGATACAACAGCCATACAGTATAATTGATTGAACGGTGACATATGAAACACTGCGTCTGCAACCATTCTGAAGACTGCCCGACTGGTAGTTGGATCACACTCAGTCTTACGTCGGGCACATCATTCGACCATGGTCCTTCAGTTGGACGTCAGACAGGCGCACCGCTGCCCCACACACGCCTCCCCTTCTCCCCTCTGGAGGCCTTCGTGCTAGGGCAGTGTTTCCAGTACCTCAGTGCAGTGATTCACACTTGACTTATACAAGAGGCAGAAGGACCAAAATAGTAACCATAAATGGTACAGGTTCCACTTTCATGTATTTCGAAGACGTCACGAAAGGTAGGCAGCGCACATTATAATTAATACAATAAGCCAAGGCTTAAAATAATAAGGGGAGAAAAAAAAGGAGAGATGGAATAGGAGCTAAAGCTGCTAAAGTTGAGGGATTTCAAAAAAGGAGTGTCTAGTGTATGGGGATTGGTGAATTCCATTGATCCTCTTTGGTGTGCTTTTGGCCTTTTAAGCCCCGTATCATTATCTGTGTGACCCATTTGACTGGGCTGGATGGAGGTAAGCTGATATGCTTGCTCATCAGACACTAAGCACACACATGTAGCCTGGGGATCCAGCCCCCTCAAACACACATGGGACCTGTGCAAGAATGATTAGGGACATTGATAGACTGCAGTAGGAAAAACATTATAATATATATATTTTTTTTTAACATTTGGTGACATGTTTCAAACGGTTGTTGAGAGTGAACTTTTCCAGCAGCTGTTTTCGTTCCCTGTCAGGATAGCACTGAGTGGTGCAGGAGGGTGTTTTTCCTGCTTGGTATAGTGTGGTGGTGTCTAGCAGGCCAGACCTGGTCTCAGACTCAATGAGCACATTGTCCGCCCTCCACACTCCTATGACAGGGCCCAGCCAGGTGCTGATGTTTGGACGGGCACAGTTCTGGCACGCCTGCGGGGATTCCTCCTCAGGTGTTGTGGAACTAACGTTCACTGTTGTGGCCCAGGACGGTCTCTATGGTGATTGTCTGTCTGTCTGTCTGTCTGTCTGTCTGTCTGTCTGTCTGTCTGTCTTGCTTGTCATCTTTCTCTCACTAATGTATTTTTTATTAGATGGGGTTATAGAAGTGGTCCACTCCCTTTTGACTCCAGTGGACTATTTCTATGTGTGTGTGTGTGTGTGTGTGTGTGTGTGTGTGTGTGTGTGCGTGCACATGTGTGTGTGTGTGTGTGTGTGTGTGTGTGTGTGTGTGTGTGTGTGTGTGTGTGTGTGTGTGTGTGTGTGTGCGTGCGTGTGCGTGTGTGTGAAAGAGGGAGGGAGTGGAACGAGGGCTTGGTGTCCCTGAGAGACCTGGTTTCAATCTGGTGATGTCATTCCCGCTGTTTTTTTGTTTTTTTTATTTGTGTGGAATACAACACCCTGTAATCTAAATGGTGCTTTACCATAAATACCCAGATCCAGGAGTTAACGTTGCTGTCTCTATTTTAGTATTGGAGGGTTTTATCTATAAATCTTGAATGCAATCATTTAAGATGACCGATTTCTATGTCACACCAGTGCCAACGCGAAAGTGTGCTTTAGTCAGTAACGTGTGTGTGTGTGTGTGTGTGTGTGTGTGTGTGTGTGTGTGTGTGTGTGTGTATGTGTGTGTGTGTGTGTGTGTGAGAGAGGGGAGCAGGGTGGGGATAGGGAGGAAGGGCAGCCGCCATAACGGAATGAAGGCACTTAAACATGCCGGTGAAACACAGTGAAACGTTCAGTGAGGAGCACCTCTAGCCAAGCCAACACACTGTGTGACCCTCTAGACTGGCACAATGGCCCCTCTTTTCAAACTGTGTGTGTGTGTGTGTGTGTGTGTGTGTGTGTGTGTGTGTGTGTGTGTGTGTGTGTGTGTGTGTGTGTGTGTGTGTGTGTGTGTGTCTTTTAAAAGGCTCCTTCAGGCTCCTCTGCTGAGCGAGTTAGGCGGCGGAAGCCTCAGTAACCACAAGAGGCTCACAGGGGCTGAACTCAGGCCAACATACCCAGAGGAGGAGGAGGAGGGTGGAAGGAGGGGAGGAGGATGGAAGGAGGGGAGGAGGATGGAAGAGGATGGAAGTAGGAGAGGAGGACAAGTTTAAAAAAAGAGGGCAAAGCTTATTTGTTTGCTGAGCCAGCTGGGAGCACAAGCACAACTCTGTAAATCTTCTAGGAACTTAAAAAGTACATGGAGATTTGTGGGGGAACACACAGGCCATTTAACTGCCCAGGTCCCATTTGTCCTCAGAGGTCTACCTTCATCTTACATTGGTTTGGGCCAGCTAGTGTTGAACTGTCTTCTGATGTGAGTACTGTTATGTAGTCTAGTTTGTGTGGACGTGTCTGTCTGTTATCCATATTTCTGGATTGGGTTCCAGTCGATTCTCAAGTCTAGTGTCCGAGTTTACTGTCATGGCTTGGCGTGGCCTGGAATGGCTGGCAGGGCGTAGGCTGGTACTGGGCAGATGGGTGGGGTGGCTCTGGGCACACCCCCAGTGTGAGTCCAAATGTTTGGCTGTGTGGCGCCGGGCTGTTGAAGCGGCCGCTTTGGAGCTGGCCCCCGCCCCCGGTCTCTCTCTGTGTGCCCCACAGCATAAGGCGTGGTAGAGCCAGCCCAAACCCTCCCCCCGGGGGAGAGTGACCAGACGGGCTTGTCCGCTCCGCACGGGAGGCACCGGCCTATGGCCTGCCCGTGCATGTGCAAGGCCTCTCTCTGACACACACACACACACACACACTCACACATACGTGCATACACACACACACACACACACACACACACACACACACACACACACACACACACACACACACACACACACACGAGAAGTCAGTGTGTAGTCAGTGTGTGTGAGTGCGGTCAGCGCCTCTGTGTTTTTCTCAATGTGTTTGTTTGTTTCCATGCCAGGAGTCCGGCCTCAAACTTCCCCCAACTGCAACTATAGTGACATACTGCGCTTGTAAAAAAAAAACATGGAAAATCCCTTGTATAAATTCGAGTGACTGTGCCCTGGCTAGCCAAAATGGAAAATTGAAACGGCCATTTTGATGTGTGGACTGAGCCCGTGTTCCCAGTCACAGGCTATGTCAGCTGGCACAGCCACAGTGTAAGAAAACTGTGTTAGCTAGCGTCCCCGGTTAGCGGCTCACCACAGGCCATTGACCTTGTAGTGCTAGTGCTTGCTGGTGCATTTTTTTCTCCTGGTTTAGCTACAATGCTTAGGTCAGCTCCGTGGGTCATTAATCTCCTCTTGGAGTGGAGGTGGTTATGGATAACTGGGGGTGGAGTGGGGTAGGGGGGTACTGGGAAGATGAGCAGTTTATGGGCGCCACAGGACACCACTTTAGTGTCGCAGTGACCAAAGATGAAATGGAGGACACATATGCATGGTCTGGAAGCACTTTCTGGTTTAGGACCAAAACCCTACATCTAAACCTGTCTAGTCATGCAAGCGCTCCGTGTAATCCCTAATCCCACTCCATAGTCTGGAATTAGGATCTGACAATCAGATTAGCATTGTGGCTCCTCATCTGATGCTGTTCACGGCTCACTGGCCCCCAACGTGCTCACTATGAGCGCTAATGCATGTTGTCCTATATATTACACTCGGCTTATGATCACATACCCACAGGCAGCGTGCGTGCGTGCGTGCGTGCGTGTGCGTGTGTGCGTGCGTGCGTGCGTGTGTGTGTGTGTGTGTGTGATGCCGTGGGGGTAGGTACTTAGGACTCATACTGGAACAGTTAGACAGTGAGCAGTCATTTTCAGATGATGGTGCACTGGCAGTATGCTTGCTCTTGCACCACAAAGTCCAAATGAGAAATTTGATTAAAACTTGATTTGGTCCTAAACTGAAAGTTTAGTTCATGGGGCAATATAGTCGTGTATATTTTGTGTTCATTAGATTGTTTCTTCTATATTAGCTGCACATGGTCAGTTTTACAGCCTCTGATAAATAGTTTATGAAGCATTTCCCCCTCCCCTCTCCCCTCCCCTCTCCTCTCCCCTCCCTCTCCCTCTCCTCTCCCGTCCCCTCCCCTCCCCTCCCCTCTCCCCTCCTCATCTCTCCTCATCTCTCCTCATCTCTCCTCGACAGCTGCTTTCAGTTTTCTTTGCCCAGAGCCATTACGGTCCCTCCACCTCTCTGATGCCTCCCTGGGCTTTCCACGGAGCAAAGGGAAAGCGGTTAGAGATCAAAGGCAGCCGGCCCCAGGACTGAGGGGTTTCCCTGTAGTTCTCCAGTAGAGCTTTTACCTGGGGACTCGCTATAAAAACTACAACCAATGCCAAATGTCAGCAGTGTCTGGCGGCTAGACTACCACCTGCCTGTCTGCTCTCCCTCTCTCGCTCTCTCTCTCCGTTTGCTGTTCCTTCCCTGGATGGGCTGCAACTCTCTGTCTTCTATAAACAGACCTGAGTGTTGACATTCTGTCCTGTATGTGCTTTAGAGGTATCTACATTGGACACTGCACTGCACAGGGTCCATGTGCCTTTAGTGGTTTCATATCAGGCATCAGTAGGTTCAGCTGGAGAAGTGGAGCTCAGTGAGGATCCACAAGATACGAATACTGAGCCACACATACAGATGCACACAAACATTGCCAACATCACACGCACACATACACACACTCCCACGCACACACATACACACACACACACACACACACAGACTCACATACATACAGACAGAACAAAGAGCTCATTACAGCCAGACATTCCTTCTCCCCTCCATTCCTGCCTGTGGTCTTACACTCTGGGCAGTCTGCACACTCCTTTGGGCCTTGTCAACTCTCCATCACTCTTTCTCTCTCTCTCTCTCTCTCTCTCTCTCTCTCTCTCTCTCTCTCTCTCTGTGTCTGTGTCTGTGTCTCTCTCTCACTCAATACCCCTCTGGCACTTTGTTGTTGCACTGTATTTGTGCAGCGAGTCTGTGTCGGCTTGCTCGATAAACGACAGTTGCTAAGGGCAGCCTGAGCTATGGAGGGAAGGAGGAGGAGGAGGAGGAGGAGGAGGAGTGTGAGATTGAACGAAAGAGAGGGGGTGGGGTGGACTCAAGGGTAACGGAAGGCCAGGCTGTAAAAAGAACACATTATCAAAGTAGCAGGACAAGCGGGGGGCCGGTTGCAGAGGGTGCAGCCAGCGGCGCCTAGCCCCTGGTGGGCCGCGTGGGGAGTCAGGTCTCCCAGCCCAGTGTCCCTGTAACGTCCCTGGAACCCGCCCAGAGCCACAGGGGGCCAGGGGGGAGGGGCGGGGGGCGGAGGACGGAAAGAGGTAGAGGGAACAAGACTGGCTGGCTATTAGGATTTACTGTAACCCGCAGGGGCTGGGGGCTGAATGAGAGGATGGAGGGAAGAGAGGAGGGAGGTAGAGAGAGAGGCAGTTGCATGCAGTCCTGGCTTTAGAAAGAAAGAAAGAAAGAAAGATGAAGAGAAGAGTTTGTTGTAAGAGTGACCGTAGGGCTCAGCAGGGCTGTTAGACTAGCAGGTAGATCCTCCTCCATGAAGTGAAACACCTGTTTGTCTGGCTCCTCTCTTTGGCTCCTTACTCAAATATGTCTCCTTCCCTCGCTCTCTTTTTGCTCTGTAGCCACTGCTCCATCTCCATGCTCCGCTCTCTCAGTGAGACACTGAGTCTCCGTGTGCCCCCTGGCTCTCTCCTGCCTCTCTCCTGCCTCTCTCCTGGCTCTCCCCTGGCTCTCTCCTGCCTCTCCCCTGGCTCTCCCCTGGTTC